>JAJOOR010007428.1:0-38398 GCA_036250505.1 Solanum acaule | reverse complement strand
ATAATCTGATTTGGAACATGTTAATAACTAATTCATGATGATCTGCTGTAATTCTAGAAACCCTAGGTCTATTCATAATAAGGGAATCAAGAAACTGATTGAATTCTAGGGACCTAATGGGTGAAAGGAACACACTAGTGAAATCCCACATACTTGGTGACAAATTCCACGGAGAAATCCTTCAATTTCAGGGCTAGAACTGGAGGAAACTTGTTGCGTTCTTGAGCTAGGGTTGGTCACCTTTTTCTCTTCTTACGCTTCTAATTTTATAAGTTTTGATTAATGATTTTGACTAAGGTAAGTTCTAGTTATGTTTCTAGGCTTAAACTGACTAAAACCTCATAATTTAGGGTCTAAACGATGTAGCTTAGGGGTCCAACAAAATAGGAAAAGAAATAAAGACCCCTGACTTAACTGCTGTCGAGTCACTGACGAAGCTGACTGAAGGGCCGTGATTCGACTGACGGTCCGTACTGGTCGACCGTCATTCGCTACTGAGGATTGAAAGTTGACTGGCTCATCGACAGAGCTGATTAACAGGCTGTCAGTCGACTGACGGTCCGTACTGGTCGACCGTCATTAGCGACTGAAGACTGAAAGTTGACTTGCCCATCAATGGAGCCGACTAACGGCCCATCAATTAACTGACGGTCCGTAGTTGGCTTCCGTCGGTGGCACCTGCAACTTCTAAAAATCTGGAAATTTTTCCCTTCTCGAATCTGGGGTGTTACAACCTATGCATAATTTCTTTGCCGACATACCTTGGTATTTTCTCTTCAAACACTGTTAGCATTAGTAAGGTCTGAGCAATTAAGTGATCCATTTTTTTTGTTAGGTGACTACTAATTGGGAGTTTGTACTCCTTTCGAATTTTGGCCTCTTATTCAAGTATTAATCATTTCCTTGACCCTTAGAATTTATAGCTGCAAAACATTAAAATATTATCAGAATACGACATGAATAGGCATTGAAGACACTAATTGTTTAACTAAAAAAGCCCAAAATGACTGAAAATCTACTATCATGATAGAGTTCACATGCACCTAGGTCACTCTTGCTAGGTGGATGGCATACACCCCTAGGAGTGGACTGATTGACTGGGCTACCTTCACATATAAAGATCCTATTAAGAATCGACACGCCTCTTAATCACTCTTGCTAGATGGGTTGCTTACGCCCCCGAGAGTAGACTGGCTGGTGAGGTGGTCTAGAACTTTTCTACATACCCTTTAGTTAACTCTTGCTAGCTAGGCTGGGATTAGACTAGTTGGTTGGGTGGTCCCTTTCTGGGTGTTGTTGTTACTTGGGATGGCAACTCAACTTTCACTTTTTTTATTCTGATCTGTGGTAGTTCTCTCTTGTAGACTTAGTTATTCTATGTTCCTATCAGGCTTGTGTGAGTCCGCTCGAGTTTAATTTAATATTGCGCACTAGTGTACCTTCTAGCATTATGGAGGTCCAACTATGTTTAGTTTAGTTGTGCTTAGATATAATTTTTCTATGCTTATATGCTTTTCTTTAAAATCCACTTTGTCCTCTATTTGTGTGTCGATTTAATCTTTTCATACTGTTTTAACCTTTCTTGCTTAGTCAGCCTATCATGCCTACAAAGTACCTTTACTATGATATTCATGCTACACTCTGCATTTGTTCTGTGATGCAGGTGCTAGTGTAAGCTACCGGTGGTGATTTCTCATGCAATCAACATCATTTCAGATGAGAGACAAGGGTGAGCACTTGGGATTCTATACATGCTGGTCTCCTTCTGTTTCTGATACAGCTAGTCATTTGCTATTTGAGGCATCTTTGTTTTTTGTCCAGTTTTGGGACTTGTACTCTTACTTTTGATTGTTATCTACTTGCGACTTCCTGGTTTTGGGAGGGATCTTTTGTATATATGTTTTGTTTGCTTCCATTTCTATCTTGTTTTGTTGTTATAGTGTTGTTTCTTCTCATCTCTACCCTTACACTTATTACCTGTTATTATAGGTTACAATTTGGCTTACATCTGGTTGATTGTAGTAGGTGCCATCATGACTTAAGGAAACGGGTCATGACGGTTGATGAGTCCACAAATTGGACTCATTTAGGACTATATTTTAATAGAAATTCTATCCTTAAATGCTTATTTTATGTTAATATCTGATGAAAACACTTACGTTTCAGGTATTTGAACTTTGGAGGAAAGCATGGACACTACGTCGCAAAAAGGAACGAAAAGGCTGAAAAGAACAAAGAAATGAAGGCCTGAGGATCGCCGAGTCCACTTGGCGAGTCACCGAAGGGTCTTACTTCGCCTTTTGTTCCAGTATGCTGAGCCCTGAAGGAAAGGATCAAGTCGGCGGAAAAAAGGAGAAGTCGACGCATCGCCGAGAAGTTCCGTGAAGCAGTACCATGTCGCCCAATGACCCAGAGCATGACGATGCTGAAGGATGGTGTAAGACGGCGATGAACTACACCAAAAGGCGTATTGCCAAGTTGATCGGCGATTCCGATTGACGACGCCGAATGATCCACTGCAACACAAATCAGTGAAAACTATAAATACTAGTTAGAGTTGTAGTTTAAGAGTCCAACAATTATTATAATTTTCGTATAGAATAGTACTTTTTAATATTTTTCCTCTCAGTTTGAGAGGGTTTTTAAAATTTGAAGAAGAAGAGGGTTTAATCTCAAAGGATTTGGACTAGGTCTCTTAGATTCTTCATTCTTGGCCTATAACAAGACTTAAATCTTCATACCCATTTGAATGCAAGCTCATTTAGGTATAAATTTCTATCTCTTGATGTGTGGCTAAAAACCCGTATTCTTGTGGTGTGATTTTGTGAATATGGGTTATATTAGTTGTTGAGTCTTGCTTGCTGATAGTATATTCGTAGTTTAAATGTGATTTCATTTAGTGGTTGTGGATGAATTTAATGAGGTTGTAGTTGCAAATATAGTCTCATATATGTGTTTTCGGCTTGCTCGAGAGAGAGGTCATAAAACTTAGACCACTAAATTGATGGCTATTGCGAGTGGGTCGACATGAGGTTCAACTCGAGAGAGTGAACCCTAGTCCCATGTCCACACATTCATCTCGAGAGAGTGAGTGGGTTAAGGCGAAGGTTGTTCTTCATGCGGCAAGTGCGACAGGAACCCGCTTGAATGGGGTAAGTTGCTTAAGAGAGACCTTATCCCCTTTAAAGTCTAGCCTAGTCACAAATATTCAATGAATTTACTATCAAAATCATGTACCCAATGATTTATTCTATCCCGTATTCCTATCACATCCCAAGAATCCCCTCACGTCTTTAGCTACGACTAGTTAGAACTAAATTTTATTTTTCTATTAATTCTCAAAAGCACTCTCTTGGGAACGATCCCAACCCTTGATTGGGTTATTATACTATTGCACGATCGCAAACACTTGCATCGGAAGTTGTGTCCTTGATTACGCAAACATCAAAATGGCGCCACTGCCGGGGAGTGGTGTTACTTGAGAATTCTTAGATTAGTAGAATTTTTGTTCTTCTTAGTTATAGTCTACTTACCTAATTTTTAGTTTTGTTTGTTTGCTGTGTGAATATTTCAGAAAGCATGAGTGTTAATGGTAGCAACGGTAGCCAGGTAGGCCACCAAGACGACATTGAAAATCTCAACTGTGTCCAAGAGCCCAACATCAATGGCCCCCATCTCATAGGAGGTGTTGGAGCCATTCGTTTACCCCCAGTTGAGGGAAATACAATGTTCCACATATCGAGACCCATGTTGCAACTCTTGCAATAGAAGGGACTTTTCAGCGGACTAGCTCTTGAGGATCCTCACGAGCATCTTCGAAACTTTGTAGATGTGTGTGGACCATTCTCGTTCAAAAACATCTCTTAAGAGTCAGTCTGGTTGAGGCTATTCCCTTTCTCGTTGATGGGAGAGGCTTGCAAGTGGCTAGCCGAGCTACCACGTGAATCCATTACTTCTTCGGAGGAGTTGGTAACCGCATTTCAAGTGCAATTTTTCCCTCCCTTGAAGTTGATGTCACTGCGGGATATCATCCAGAGCTTTAAACATCTAGAAGGAGGGCCTCTGTATGAAATTTGGCTAAGGTTCAAAAAGTTGGTGATGCAAAGCCCAACCCATGGTTTGCCGGACAACGTGCTACTTCAATAATTTTACCGGAGTTTGGATATGGTAAACAAAGGTGTCGCTGACCAACTCTCGACTGGAGGCTTAATGCAATAGCCATATGCAGTAACAGCCCAACTTTTAGATAGCATGAAAACCATCAACAGAGCATGGTACACTCGCGAGGACCAAGTATCCCCTCTCACATTCAAGCTATCTTAGGAGCAGATTGAAAAAGACAACGAGAGAGACCAAAACATGGCCAAAATCATGACCCAGCTTGACATTCTATCCAAAAAATTCATGGGGGCTGGTGCCCGTAGTGTCAATGTGGTGGGGATCGGGTGTGCAAATCCTTAAGAGATGAAATTTGAAGCCCTATATAACAAGGAGGTAAAATTTTCTAGCAAATCAAGGTGGGGGCTATCGTTCAAACTACCTAAGGCAGGGTAGTAACCAAGGCTGGGCTAGAGACGAAGGCTGGAAGGATAGAGATCGTGAATAGAGGGACCGAAACCAAACTGGAAAGATGGGGAGAAGGATAGATATGTACCTCCGCATGAGCGCCAGAAGCCCAAGGATTCGAAAGGTGGTAGGTCTGAGAATATGCTCTCGCGTATCCTCAACAAAGTTGAAGGGTCAGACAAAATGCTGAAAGACATGAAAGAAGATGTTTCTACCCTTAGCGAGACCGTCACCTCCCATTCTGTTTCAATGAAACAGTTGGAGACCCAGATGGGTCATATCTCATCTCACCTAAATTTGAGACAACAAGGGGGTTTGCCTAGTGATACTATGGCTAATCCCAAGAGTGAAGTTTGAAGGTGGACTTACGTTGTGCCGCGACGTTAACTAAGGCATTGTTTGGGAGGCAATCTAAAACCCCTTTAATTTTTTATATGTCTTGGTAAAATAATGGTGCGTTGTTTGTACATATTCAAGTATGAGAAGTGTTCGGAAAAGTGAAGGATTGCAAGCAATCGATCCAGTGGGTGAGTCACCGAACGGGTCGGTGAATTTGACCATATCCGATGTTTGACTCAAGACATCGTCAACATTGGAGTCTGTAAAACTCGGTGAGCTTTCTAAATTATTGGCGAATCGCCGACCATGTCGGCGATCAGGATGGAAACCGCCGTTTGGTCCCTCCCGTAAACCAGAGGTTCTGTAGTTTTTTGTGAAGAACCTAAACAGTTGGCGTTCCACCGAGTGAGTAGGCGAGCTTGACTAATGTAGCTGAGTGGACAAAACCTGGACGGTTTTTGCAAGCGAAAGGTTTAAAAGTTTCAACTTCATTCACTTTCCCTCACTTTTTATCTGTCCAAACTCACACCTGCACTCTAGTTTCTATATTTCTTGCACTTTTAGAGCATTTTAGTTTTTGATTTGTGCTTGGACTTGGATTACATTGCCGCTTAGCATTTCAATCCCCTCCTTAGCGACACAAAAGGTTAGTTCTCTATGCCCCAAGTTTAATTTATCATAAACTATAGTCATTTGCAATAGCATGATCTGGTTGAAGTGTTCTACTCCTCCCTAAGAGGATTAGATTGTTTACATGCATGATTTGATTTGATATCCTTACTCGGGTAGTTGTGTTACTCTTGAATTCCCGTAAATGCATGCCGTAAACTGGATTAAAATTCGAGGGGTTGTGTGTGGGTGTTATGGGTCCTACCTTAATTGTGTTGGTGCATGCTTTGATTTTGTTTTCAGGGGTTGCGGGGATGATTTTGAGAAGTTGGATCAAAAGTAGGCACGTTAGGTCATTCGGCGAGCTGTGACGAGCTCGCCGAACTATTTTGCGGTTCGCCTAATTACCCTATCTCTCCCTTATTATCATGCTTTATTTGTTGTGGCGTCTGTAACTTTTGGCGAGAAGTATGAGGTCGCCAAGAGCACTCGGCTACTCACCAAAAATCTTCTTATTCGCCCTTTGTCTACACCCCCAACTCCTTCTACACTGTGACCTTCGGTGGATTGTCTGTGGCTCGCCGAATATATTCGGCGGAACGCCGACTGAACTATCTAGTCTTTCTGCAGCTGAATGTCTTTGTTTTGGTTGTCAAATATTTTCTAACATTATCTCAAGACTTTGCATACATGGCCAAGCTAAAAGTTGCAGGAAGAAACATGCCACCCATACACATAAGAGTATAACAATTTAGAAGAACTGAAAGAAGCAATAATAAGATAGCCAGTACGAGGAGGAGGATTCCCATCGACCCTAATGTCCCTTCGTGGGCTCGAGGGTTCAACAATGTGATACATGCCTTTGTGGCAGCTCACGAGTTGGACAATATGATCGAGGCTAATATCGCTGCAGAAGCTGAAGCAAAGCGAAAATAAAAAGAGAATCAGAATCAGAATGACAACACTCCGGGCACTGATTCCCTGAGAGATGGAGTGACTGCATAGACAGGATCCCTTCTTTACCTCCTTCTCTGTCTTCCTTTAATTTACATTCTGGATATTTTGTTATATGCATTTGAGGATAAATGCTTTTGTTTGAGGCCCACACCTTTTGTGTGCTACTTTTGTTTGTGTTTCGTGTATATATTTGGGTTGTTCTGTTTAAAATTGTGTTAATACTGCTTTTCTGTGGACGTTTGAGCTTATGGCTCCAATGATTTTGGTTTGAAATTTTTTGGCACCTCTTGTGTGTTGATTGTGGTTGTTCTTTGGCAAAATTTAAGTCTCGGTTCTGATCAATATCGATGACCTGAATAGTGCTATCAATCGAACGAACATGAATGCGCGGCTACGATGAGGCCAAATGAAGTTGCATAGACAATATGTGAACTCTTTGCATCTTGTTGTGACTAGCCTGTTATCAAATTGAGTCTCTTGTGATGTTCATTGCACACTAGCGGAAGTGTGGAATCTTGTTTGACTGTAGTGTCAATGCCTAGTGTGATGACCTTACTTTGAACCATGCATGATAGATCCTAAATATTTTCCTATTGGTACGGTCAACTAAGTGATGTTATCTCTTGATATGATCTTAAGCAACTTCTAAGAGTGTGAGCCAATTTGACATATATCTGTTTTGTGACCTACCTTGTGAGTGTGTGAACCACTTTTGAACACCCCTTGAACCTTACCTTTCTTTGGAAGAAACTTGATGAAAACTAGAACTTTCTTTATCCATCACCCATAATCCTCATGAAGTTGTGGTTAGTTGAATAGCCAACTTAAGACAAAACCCTAAGTTGGGGGTGTGGTGAAAATAAAAGGGCAAGTCAAGAAGTGCAAGGAAAGTCTCCTCTTACCCATGGTTTTAAGAATAATGGAACCCCTCCATTAAAAAAATAAAAAAGAAAGTTGTGGAATAAACTACAAATGAAATGGGGTTCCCAAATAGTCCATGGAAAATGAATAATAGGATAACTTATGAGCACTAAAGAGAATGATGAGGGAAAAGGAAAGGAAGTGTTGTGAGCACCACATTTTATGAGGATAAAAGTCACTGAGCCCAAAATGACCATACCTTTGCACTCAACACCATTACAAGCCTTGAAAAGACCTTTTTTTTTATCTTGAGTGAGCTAAACAAATGTTGATTGGAAAATACGGGCAAACCTATGGGTGAAAACATGCATTGTGTTCTTCCTTGTGAGAGTGAGTGTTGCATCTGATTCCGAAGCTTTAAACTGTGAACCACTGTGTGATTATGGAATCATTCTTTCTGTTAGGGCATTCGAACACTTTAGTTGAGCTTGAACTTGTATTTGAAGCAGGTATTGTGAGCATGAGGTTCTTTGATATTGGTGAGTCACAACTTGAATCTTTGAGTGCACATTTCATATTTGCATAAGTAAATTGAGACTTGTTGTGTGCATTCATGATTGAGTCTTGTGTAGCACTGTTCGAGACACCCTTTTTGAACGACTGTACTTGAGTTTGCTTGAGGACAAGCAAAAGTTTAAGTTGGGGGTGATGATGAGTCCACCAGTTGGACTCATTTATGGCTATATTTTAATAGAAATTATGTCCTCAAATGCTTATTTTATCTCAATAACTGATGAAAACACTTAAGTTTCAGGTATTTGAAGTTTGAAGGAAAGCATAGATACTACGTCGCAAAAAGGAACAAAAAGGCTGAAAAGAACGAAGAAATGAAGGCCCGAGGATCGCCGAGTCCACTTGGCGAGTTGCCGAAGGGTCTTATTTTACCTTTTCTTCTAGTGTGCTGAGCCTTGAAGGAAAGGATCAAGTTAGCGTAAAAAGAGAGCAGTTGGCGCATCGCCGAGAAGTTTTGCGAAGCAATACCATGTCGCCCAATGACCCAGAGCACAACGATGCTGAAGGATGGTGCAAGACGGTGATGAACTACACCAAAAGGGGAATCGCCGAGTTGATCGGGGATTCGGACTAACGACGCCGAATGATCCGCTGTAGCACAAATCAGTGAAAACTATAAATACTAGTTAGAGTTGTAGTTTTAAGAATCGAACAATTATTATAATTTTCATATAGAATAGTACTTTTTGATATTTTTGCTCTGAGTTTGAGAGGGTTTTGAAAACTTGAAGAAGAGAGTTTCATCTCCAAGGATTTGGAATTGGGTCTCTTGGATTCTTCATTCTTGGCTTGTAACAAGACTTAAATCTTCATACCCATTTGAATGCAAGCTCATTTAGGTATAAATTTCTATCTCTTGATGTGTGGCTAAAAACCCCAATTCTTGGGGTGTGATTTTGTGAATATGGGTTTGATTATTATTGGGTCTTGCTTGCTGATAGTCTATTCGTAGTTTAAATGTGATTTAGTTTAGTGGTTGTGGCTGAACTTAATGAGGTTGTAGTTGCAAATATAGTCTCATATATGTGTTTTCGGCTTGCTCGAGAGAGAGGTCGTAAAACTAAGACCACTAAATTGATGGCCAGTGTGAGTGGGTCGACATGAGGTTCAGCTCGAGAGAGTGAACCCTAGTCCCATGTGCACACACTCAGCTCGAGAGAGTAAGTGGGTTAAGTCGGAGGCTGTTCTTCATGTGGCAAGTGGGTGTCCGAGAGGAACCCGCTTGAAATGGGGTAAGTTGTGAGAGAGAGAGCTTATCCCCTTTAAAGTCTAGCCTAGTCACAAATACTCAATGAATTTACTATCAAAAGCATGTACCCAATGATTTAGTCTATCCCGTATTCCTATCACATCCCAAGAATCCCCTCTCAATACGTAGAAATCCTTGATTATTTTGCTATTTTTGCTTACTAGTGACAAAACCCCATTGTTAATTGACACTCTTGTGTCCCCCTTTAATTTACAATATTTTTAATCGTTAATGTGTTTATCAACGACTAGTTAGAACTAAAATTTATTTTTCTATTAATTCTCAAAACCACTCTCTTGGGAACGATCCCCACCCCTGGTTGGGTTATTATACTATTGCACAATCGTAGACACTTGCATCGGAAGTTGTGTCCTTGATTACACAAATATCAATGGTTCTTAAACTCATAAGTATCATGGAGTTTCTAATTGGTGTTTTTTAAAATTGGATCTACTATTGGAGAAGACTTTACCAGCGATCGAGTTTTCTAATATAGTCAAATCTTTTCTATATTATTAGGTCTCATTTTGTTAGTCTTTAATCGCCAATGTATATGAGATTTTATACAACAATATAGAAGGTTATAAAGTTCTTATGTAATTAAGTTAGTTTTTTTGTTTGTTTCATTTTTAAAATTTAATAAGTTTTTGTGTTGTTTAGACTAGTAAATTGATTGAAGACTTTTACTGAACTAATGAACAATATGAACGTAATGGATCAAAAAGAACACTTGTTCACTCATTAGTATTCTTTCAATTTTCCAACTCTATAAAGATTGATGCATTTAGATTTTACACCTAATCTAGCTCTCAGTGTGATGGTGGAATATTCTTGTAATATGAGTTTATAAAACATCTACTAATGATTAGTATTATTTTATATTTATTAGATTGTGGAATAAAAATATGTGCATTAGGTATGTAGATAGTAAAAAATATATTATTTCAAAGAAAGTCATATATTAATGTATAACAATCTCTAAATTATTAATCACTGAATAACAATCCCTTCATTATTAATTTCCCTCATAAACCGTCAATGCATTACAATCTCCATATGAAAATATCATTACCATAGTGGACATTGAGGTTGCAAATGTATGAACATGTTGGTTAGCCAAGTAGGAAAATTGTCAATTTAAAATGAATTTGGCCTGTCAAAATATAATTAATCAATAAATGAGACATTTTCCAATCCAACACAAAAAAATTCTGATTGAGATGGGTTACATAAATATATGATAAATAATAGGCCATAACAACACTACCAGCACAACTCTTGCCCTTAATAAATTTGTTTGTTTATTGTATTAATCAAGGAAAGAGTTCCATTAATAAAACAATAGCCAACTTGTCGTATACAAGAGTTATACCAAAAAATGATGAACCTACAAACAAAAATACAAGGGGTCCTCTAATACGGTGTATAAAAATAATAATGAATAGAGTGTACTTGTAATGGTTGCATAAGTTATGGTAATATTATTTTTTATGAGGCATTAGTTATTTTGTATTAAAATTAAAATTCATTCCAGAATACACTTCCTATTTTTTCCTTAACAACCTCAACCTACAACTTAATTGCCAACTTCTGCTCCTCCATATATTATCTAGACGTATTTGTGAGTTAGGGTGTATAGTCTTATACATTAGTATTCACTTTTTTTTTGCTCGTCCAATGTTCGTAATTTTTTATGGATATGTTCCAATGCATCAAACCAATTAGAATTTCCCTAAGTATAATCATGTTGGAAATCCTCTACTTTCACTTTTGAAAAATTTTCCATTATTTTTTCGATACTTGTGGAACCATAGGAAAACGGTTTTACACTTAGTGAAAAGACTATAAAACCAACATTCCCTCTAGTCCGAGTTGCAAGTTTATAGTCATTAAGTCTGAGAAAGCACGCATTGTTAGTTTATCAAAAGAATACTTTGTTCCTTAATGTATATAAACTTGCGACTTCAACCAAAGCAGATGTTGGTGTAATGGTCTTTTCACCAAGTGGAAAACCATTTTCCTATTGTTCCACATGTATCAAAGAAAGAATTGATAAAATTTTCAAAATGAAACAAGAGTATCACCAATGTAATTAGGATGAAGGAAAATCAAATTGCTTAGAGGCATTTGAAGATCTACATAAAAAAATTACAAAAACTAAACAAGTAATAGAATACTAATGTTTATGATTATGCATCATTGCTCAGAAATACCTCCCGGTAAACACTTGGAGGAACAAAAGCTTACAATGATGTTGTGGGTGGAGAAACTTAATAAAGATAAAGAAAGTGGTATATAACCGAACATCTCAAGTTCATAATTATCATGGATTACATAAAAATATGAAAACAATGGTTCATAACACAAACTGACCTACTCTTACCATTTTTTAAAATTTATTACTATTGTTTTAATCAATCAATGAGTTTCATTAATAAAAGAAATCTCAACTTCCTGTACACAAGAGTTATACCAAAAAAGGAGGAACCTACAAAAATAATATAATGGATGGTTTGATTGGGTGTATAAGAATAATGATGAATATAGTGTATTAGTAATGACTACATAAGTTATGCTAATATTACTTTTTATGCAATGTTTTGTTTTGTCTATTAAAAATAAAATGCATTCAATAATTTCCATAAAAAACATTTGTTTTCAATAATACCCTTCACACTCTTTAAGCTCAAAAACAATGGGAAATGTTTGAGCGGGATTTGAGGAGTGGTTATGTCATTAATCAATCTTATTCATGTGTTGAAACCCTTTGTATAAATTAAATGATAATCAGCTAGTCACCTCTAGAGGCATTTCGAAACAATGACTCCTAACTATGAGATTATATTATATATGATGCAAAAAAACTCATCCTTGAGTATCCCAGGTTCTGTGTGTTCTCCACATAACTACATAGGAAATATTTTATTAATAAAACTATAAAATATATAATGCCAACAGTAAGTGAAAACTTCAAAATTAATTTAACATAGAAAATAGAAGGAGTTTGGCATATTGAACGAGCACAAAGAAAATAGCCAAGCATTTAAACAACTTACTTCACAATTCCAAACATCCTAAACAATGATCATACAGTTGACATAGAATAACTACAGAACTTCTTTTTGCTTTCCTAAAGGTTCCCTGTCACTGTCATCATCATCCTTGTGAAAATTATACAGAGAATTGCATGTATCCTACAAGGTCATAGCTAACAATTTTCTAACGTTGATAACAAATTTACATTAAGGAATCATCATCATATGCACACCTTCAAAATCAGTGAAATATAAAAAATGTACAAATATCAGCTTTCACAGTTATAGGAACTATATCAACATTCAAATTGGATATCCCATCATACTCTCTTGCACAAAGTTGGAATACCTCCCCAGATTTTCCATCACTTTGACGAGTGTAATCACAAATATATGCGGACCCAACCCCATCAAATTTTAAATATTAAAACTTTTTTTGTTAAACAATTGTTTTTCGGGCAAACATGAACATAGAATAGAAATTTACTCGTAGGTGGCTTTCTTGTGCATTAAAAATAGATTTTGATTAATAATGGTAACTTTCCTAATAATGAGTAATATTAATATTTACTAAGGGGCCGTTTGGTATAGTGTGTAAGAATAATGCAAAATAAAGTGTATTAATAATTCTTGCATTAACTATATATAGATTATTTCTTATGTATTGTATTAGAAGTTCTTGCACAAAAATATTTATTTACAAGATATTCTTCACAATTATTGTGACGACCCGAGTCTACACCCTAGACTCGAGAACCATTGTAGGTCCCAGGTGAACCCTCATCCTGGCTGACTACAAGCGGAAGACTAATTCAAGAATACATAAGCTTAATACTAAATTAAATTCATTGAACTTGACTATTCAACTTTAAAAAGTTTGAACAATACTAAACATATATATACTCAGAGTTTGTAAAACAACTCAAAAGAAAGTAAATGTAAACAACTCCTCAACTTTGTCTATCTATAAAGCCTCTAATATTACAGAAGGATATTGGGATAGGATCCATAACATATCAAAACTACATACTGTAAGGTAAAGGTGAAGTCCTCTGAAATGTAAGAAGGCTCACCAAAGTTGACTGGAATATCACAGGACTAGAACGAAACACATGTTGATAATCCTGAATACCTGTATCTGCATCATGAAATGATGCTAGCCAAATGGTGTCAGTACATGAAATATACGAGCATGTAAGGAGAAATCTGCAACATAAGTATAAGCTCAAACTGATAATAAGGAAGACATACTCACTTCGTCTCAACTCAAGAATACTCAACTCAAATCAGGAATACTTAACTAACCTCAAGGATACACAACTCAGCTCAAAATACTTAACTCAACTTACGATACTAAACTCAACTCATAATGAAAGCAACAACAAAAGATGCTATATACATGAAACTTTTAGAACTGTAGATAATAACTCACATGTATATGAGAATACAATAATAAACTCTTTATTCTTATTTGGGAGATTCTCTAACCGACAACCATCTCTATGAGCTATGTGATGATACAACATCTCTGTAACATCTCGCTACTCGAAAGCACTAGAAAGAAGTTTAAAAGCTGGAAATAGTCATTTTTGGAAAGTATAAGGAAATCTGGAAAAATTTTAAGTAAGTTAAAGTGAGTTTTTGGTCAACTTCAAACGACCATAACTCCTAGATCAGGATTATTTAGGTGTAGTTCCAGATATGGGTGGAAATTTTTTGGAATGATCTTTCCAACGCCGCCAAGTTTGCGCGATTCCGAGTTCGTATGAGTAAGTTATACCCCTTGGAAGTTGGGCTGTTGGATTAAGGAATGTCCAAATCCGGATTTGTGAAGGGTAAACTACTCTTTTCCTTACCTAATTTGCCTATTTCGTTTTTAGGAATTAATTGGGGTAAAACAAGACTTTATTCAGTGTAGAAAAAATAGAATTTACGCTAGGGCTTGGAGAGGAGAAGAAAGAAGAGAAAAGAGGAGAGAAATCAAGAAATCGCCAAGAACGTTCAAGCTTTGCGAGTGGAATTCGACGGGGGTGATCCCAACAAGGTATGTGAGATCACATAGTGTTGGGTTAGTTCACCCACACGCCAAACTTGTTTCACTTCAGCAAAAATTGGAGCTGTTTGAATGTTAAGAAAGTGAAGTTCTTGAAGAACATTGTTGAATTCTTGTTGGTTAATTGTTGAATGCCTAGTGTTGATTTGATTCGTGTTTCCAGGTTGTTTTTCGAATTAAATCTATTGGGTATTGAGGGTACTAATAATCCTAAGTGTTTGGGGAAAGAATTATGGAAGTTTAGAGAGTTTAGAGATGAAAAATGAAGGAGAAAAATCGAGTATTTTCTGGGCAAGGGCTAGGGGCGTCGGGCCTGCTAGAGTGCCACAAAAGTTCCTCTGAACTTTGGCCTATGGTGCATCGCGCCAGCCAGAGCGCCTCAGGAAGTTCTCTGAACTTTGAGGGTGTTAGACAATTGGCATTTTTTCCAGCTTATTATTTTTATTGTTTTTTACTTATTTCAGTTTAGTGCTTCCTATTTTCTAGCTAGACTTAGTCAACTTTAGTTGCTCAACTTTCTGAAGTTAGTGGCCCCTTTAATGGCTGTTAGTGGCCCATTTTATAGTTGTTAGTGCATGTTCTTATTTAGTTTTAATATCCACTTTGTAAGTGGCTACTAGATAGGAAATGGTTAGGTTTTTCCTTGTATAAATTCAGATCTTATGCAAATTAATACATAGCTGGAATTTTATAAGTTCACTCTATTTTTATTCTTCAAATCAGTTTCTTGAGTATTTTTGTTCTAAAAGAGGGCTGGCGCTCCGCGCTTATCAGAGCGCCAGGGACGCTAGTTCTCCCCACTCGTTCCCCACCTTTTCGTACTTGTTCCTTAGCAAGGTACCTATGTTTTCTAGTTGATCCTAACACTCTAAGGTACATCTATACATCATGAAATCATCTATAAACATGAGATCATGAACCTTGAATCCGTAATCCAATTCAAGGAAAGTTAAGAGTCAAGTCAAGAGAAGTAAGAGTCAAGTCAAGAGAAGTTCTTAGAGATTTCGAAAAGTCATTTGCAAACGTTTTAACTTTGTTTTAAAACTTAAGTTTTGAGTTCAGTAAAGAGTAAAGTTGAAGTTCATTTCTTCAAAAGTATATGGGGACTAAGTATTCTCAAAGGGATTTAAAAAGTTTTCACATTTAAATAATAGCGGAAACTGAGATTTCCAAAGAGCCTTCGGGCTAGTTTTCATAAAATAAGTAATCGCTTTATAAATGAAGCAAGAGGAGAAACTTTGATTTACAAGATAACCTTTAAGCTAAGTTTTTGAGCAGTAATCTCAAATCACAGAAGAAGTATGTTTTTAAACATAAGAGCTAGCATATTTTAAGAGTAGTATGGATCACCGAATTGGGGGCGAGCATGAGTTCAGATAAGTCACGTCTCCAAACCATGTAGCCACCATGGGTAGAAAAGGGTCATACTTTTTAGATGAACCCTTTTCACAATAGACTAATGGATCCACTTAGTAGTTCAGGTCCTATACCTTTGGCTGGGTATAAGATGTGTTTGCAGGTTGAGAAAGATCGTTGTATCATCATTATAGCTCTTATGTGATGGTTGTCGATTAGAGAAACTCCCACAGTTATTATTGTATTTTTATATACATCAATTTATTGTACTTTTACATACATTTCAAAGTTGTTATATCCTTATATATACACAGAGTTGACATCATGTTTTTAAACAACTTTTCTTTATATTGCACTTGTTTTAAACTGCTTTATATTGAAATGAGTTCAGTTAAGTATTCATAAGTTCAGAAGAGCCAAGGTAAGCGTTTCTTTCAGATTCCCTTTCAAGCCTATGTTTGTTAGCATTCCAACTCGCATACTCATACATTCAATGTACTGATGCCAGTTGGCCTGCATCTTATTAGGATTTAGACACAGGTAACTAGGATCGGCATCCGACGCATCGTTGATCCAGTGAGCAGTTCAGAGTCTGTTGGTGAGCCTCTTTGCAATCCAGAGGACTCTTTTTCATTGCTTTCAGTTTTAGTATTAGTTCAATAGGATGTCGTAGGTCTGTCTGGACATCCATCTCAGTTGTTTAGAGGCTTCATAGATAGACAGACAGTCAGTTAGTTAATTCAATTGTCTTTACTTTTCATTTCATATCTTAAAGACTTGGGTTTGCCTTAAAGGCCAGTTAAATGTTCCTTTATAACATTTTAGTTACTTCATAAATGTGTATGTGATGAGTTAAGTCTTTCGCTGAGTTAGTAAGTCAGACAAATGGTTCTCTTGAGGCCAGCAGTGGTGTTCGAGTGCCAGTTGGCTCGGGACGTGACAAACTTGGTATCAGAGCCTAGAGTTTAAGAGACCGAGGGAGTCTATGAAGCCGTGTCTGTAGAGTCCTATTTATTGATGTGAAGCGCGCCACATATATAATTAGGAGGCTACAACTTTTAGGAACTCCTTCACTTTTTTCATACTCATTTTGTGTGTTAGAGTTTATCTCTAAAATTTCCTTCTAATTCGTGCTTGCGTGTGTTTTCAGATAACCATGCCTTCACGAAGAGCTGTCAGAGGTTGTCCTATGAGACGCAATGTTGAACCACAAGAGCAAGAGTTACCCAATGCACCTGAAGTGCAACCTCAAGAGAAAGTCATAAATGCTGAGTTCTATGAGGCTATTCGGATGTTGAGCCAAGCTGTGACTAACCAAGTTGGGTAGCAAAGAGCAGTTCGACAAGAAGAGGCAGACACTTCAGGGATTCCTTAGTTTTTGAGAATGAATCCTCCAAGTTTCATTGGTTGAAGCACGTCTGAGGATCTGGAGAACTTTGTTAATGAACTGAAAAAGGTGTTCGATGTGATACATGTTACTGATACTATGAGAGTTGAGCTAGCTGCATATCAGATGAAAAATATTGCTAGGACTTGGTTTGATCAGTGGAAAGGGGATAGAGCTGAGGATGCACCACCTGTGAGTTAGGCATGTTTTGAATAGGCTTGGTTGGGGCGTTTCTTTCCCCGAGAATTGAAAGAGGCTAAGGTATGGGAATTTCTTACATTAAAACAAGATTCTCTAAGCGTTCATGAGTACAGGTTGAAATTCATCCTACTGTCTGCTATGCTCCGAAAATGGGTGCGGACATGAGGAGTAGGATGAGTCTGTTTGTTGTTGGATTGTCCTGTTTATCAAGCAAAGAGGGTCGGGCAGCAATGCTTATTGGGGATATGGACATTTCGAGGTAGATGGTCTATGTGCAGCAAGTAGAGGAAGATAAGTTGAGGGATAGAGAGGAATTCAAGAACAAGCGAGCTAAGACAGGAAATGAGTTCGGGCAGCAGAAGAGTAATGCCAACCGATCATCTTTCCAACAGAAACAGAAGGGACCTGCTCCATCATCTGCTAATGCACCTGCAGCTAAGAACAAATGTGAGTACAATAATCAGAACTTTAGAGCTAAACCTGCTTATTCCCAGGGTAGTGTGGCGCAAGGGGGTAGTAAGCCTCCTGCATGCGCCAAGTATGGTAGGAACCACTCAGGTGTTTGTCGTGAGGGCTCCACTGGTTTTTGCAAGGGTGGTCAGACTGGGCATTTCATGAGAGAGTGTCCAAAGAGCAAGCAGGGAAATGGTAATGGGGGCAATAGAGCCTAGTCTTCTTCAATAGCTCCACCAGACAGAGCTGTACCTCGAGGGGTTACTTCCAGTACTGGCGGAGGAGCAAACTGATTATATGCTATCAACAGTCGCCAAGAGCAAGAGGATTCACCAGATGTCACTGGTATGATTCAAGTCATTGACTTTACAATTTATGCCTTGCTAGATCCAGAAGCGAGTTTATCTTTTGTAACTCCATATGTTGCTATGACTTTGATGTTATTCCTGAGAAACTTAGTGAACCATTCAGTGTCTTTACGCCTGTTGGCAAGTCTATTCTAGCAGAGAGAGTCTATCGTGATTGTCCCATCTCCATCAATTACAAGAGTACCATGGTTGATTTAATTGAGTTAGACATGGTAGATTTTGATATCATTCTTGGTATGGACTGGCTTCAAGCCTGTTATGTCTCAGTTGATTCTAGAACTCGAGTAGTTAAGTTTCAAATTCCAAATGAGCCAGCCTTAGAGTGGAAAACCAGTTCAGCACTGCCTAAGGGTCGTTTCATTTCGTGCCTTAAGGCAAGGAAGTTAGTTTCTAAGGGGTGTATCTATCACTTAGTCCGAGTTAATGACTCAAGTGTTGCGGTACCTCCTATTCAGTCAGTTCCAGTAGTAAAAGGATTTCCAGAATTCTTTCCAGATGATCTTCCCGGAGTCCCTCCTGAGAGAGAGATATACTTTGGTATAGATCTTCTTCCAGATACTCGTCCTATATCTATTCTGCTATACAGAATGGCACCAGCAGAGTTGAAAGAGCTTAAAGAGCAATTAAAAGATCTATTAGATAAGGGCTTTATTCGACCAAGTGTCTCACCTTGGGGTGCTCCGGTCTTGTTTGTGAGAAAGAAAGATGGTTCCCTTAGGATGTGTATAGATTACCGTCAGTTGAACAAGGTTACCATCAAGAATAAGTATCCTCTTTCGAGAATTGATGATCTTTTCGATCAGCTTTAGGGTGCTTCTTGTTTTTCCAAAATAGACCTTAGATCAGGTTACCATCAGTTGAGAGTAAGGGAAAGTGATATTCCCAAGACAGCTTTCAGAACCCGATATGGTCATTATGAGTTTTTGGTCATGTCCTTTGGTTTGACTAATGCACCAATAGCATTCATAGATATTATGAATAGAGTCTTCAAACCTTATTTAGATATGTTTGTTATCGTCGTCATTGATGACATACTAATCTATTCAAGGAATGAAGAAGATCATGCTAGTCACCTCAAAATAGTTCTTCAGACTTTGAAAGATAGAGAATTGTATGCCAAGTTCTCTAAGTGTGAGCTTTGGCTTGAATCTGTGCCATTCTTAGGCCACATTATGTCTGAAGAGGGAATTAAAGTTGATACTCAGAAAATTGAGGCAGCGTAGAATTGGCCTAGACCTACATCGCCAACTGATATTCGGAGTTTCTTGGGTTTGGCTGGCTATTAAAGAAGGTTTGTAGAGGGGTTCTCATCTATTTCATCCCCTTTGACCAAATTGACTCAGAAGACAATTAAGTTTCAATGCTATGAAGCTTGTGAGAAAAGCTTTCAAGAATTGAAAAAGTGGTTGACTACTACCCTAGTGTTAACTTTACCAGCGGGTACTCAAGGTTTTGTGGTGTATTGTGATGCATCTAGAGTTGGTTTGGGTTGTGTGTTAATGCAAAATGGCAAAGTTATAGCTTATGCCTCCAGACAGTTGAAAGTTCATGAGAAGAACTACCCAACCCATGAGTTAGAGTTGGCAACTATGGTATTCCCTTTGAAGATATGGCGCCAATACTTGTATGGTGTGCATGTTGATGTATTCACTTATCACAAGAGCCTTCAATATGTGTTCACTCAGAAAGAGCTGAATCTCAAACAAAGGAGGTGGTTAGAGTTACTCAAGGATTATGACATGAGTATTCTTTATCACTCATGTAAGGCTAATGTTGTTGCTGATGCCTTGAGCGGGTTGTCTATGGGTAGTACTGCCCATGTTGATGAAGAAAAGAGAGAGTTAGCAAAATATGTGCATAGGCTTGCATGCTTAGGAGTTCGACTTATTGATTCCATAGAAAGAGGAATAGTCCGACTTAGTGTCAGAAGTTAAGGAAAAGCAAGACCAAGATCCCATTTTTCTTAAATTGAAGGCAAATATTCAAAAGCAAAAAGTATTAGCTTTTGAACAAGGGGGAGATGGCGTACTGAGATATCAAGGTAGATTGTGCGTACCAATGGTGGATGGACTCCAAGAGAGGATCATGGAGGAGGCTCATAGCTCCAGATATTCCATTCATCCGGGTTCCACAAAGATGTATCGTGATTTGAAAGAAGTGTATTGGTGGAATAGTATGAAGAAGAGCATTGCAGAATTTGTTGCTAAGTGTCCAAATTGCCAACAAGTTAAAGTAGAGCACCAAAGGCCCAGTGGTTTGGCGTAGAATATAGAACTTCTAGAATGGAAGTGGGAGATGATTAATATGGATTTCATCACAGGTTTGCCAAGGTCTTGAAGACAGCATGATTCTATTTGGGTGATTGTCGACAGAATGACAAAATCAGCCCACTTTTTGCCGGTAAAGACTACCCATTCAGCAGAAGATTATGCTAAGCTTTATATTCAGGAAGTAAGACTTCATGGAGTCCCAGTCTCCATTATTTCAGATAGAGGTGCACAATATACTACACAGTTCTGGAAATCTTTTCAGAAAGGCTTGGGTTCAAAGATGAACTTAGGTACTGCCTTTCATCCTCAGACTGATGGGCAAGCAGAGCGCACTATTCAAACATTAGAAGATATGTTGAGGGCTTGTGTGATTGATTTCAAAGGGAATAGGGATGATCACCTACCTCTCATTGAGTTTGCTTACAACAACAGTTACCACTCTAGCATCCAAATGGCTCCTTATGTAGCTCTTTATAGGAGAAGATGCAGATCTCCTATTGGATGGTTTGCAGTTGGTGAAGCAGGGTTGATAGCACAAGATTTAGTTCACCAAGCTATGGAGAAGGTGAAAGTGATTCAAGAAAGGTTGAAAATGGCACATAGTCGTCAAAAATCCTACAATGATGTTAGGAG
Source organism: Solanum acaule (assembly GCA_036250505.1). Classification (NCBI taxonomy): domain Eukaryota; kingdom Viridiplantae; phylum Streptophyta; class Magnoliopsida; order Solanales; family Solanaceae; genus Solanum; species Solanum acaule. The sequence continues at coordinate 17,488 of JAJOOR010007428.1, read as the reverse complement.
AAGGGCGTTAGAGTTCAAAGTAGATGATTGGGTATATTTGAAAGTTTCACACATAAAGGGTGTTATGGGGTTTGGTAAGAAGGGGAAACTTAGTCCCCGGTATATTGGACCTTATCGCATGGCCAAGAGGATTGACAATGTAGCTTATGAGTTGGAGCTGCCACAGGAATTTGCAGCTGTTCATCCAGAATTTCATATCTCCATGTTGAAGAAGTGCACAGGAGATCCTTCATTGATCATACCAACTGAAGACATTGAGATCAATGGTAGCTTATCCTATGAGGAGATTCCTGTCTAGATTCTAGATCGCCAAGTTCGCAAGTTGAGAACAAAAGAGGTAGCATTAGTCAAGGTTCTTTGGAGGAACCAATTTGTTCAAGAAGCTACTTGGGAAGCCGAAGAGGACATGAAGAAGAGATATCCACATCTCTTTGAATCCGAAAAAATTGCAGATCAAGGTACTGATTTTCTTCTTAGTTCTCTCTAAATTATGAAAGAGCATGTTGTTTGTTCGCATTTGCTTGTTGGGTGTTTGAGTAGATGTTGCACCCTAAGCCTAGTAAAAGTAATCTCATTCAAGGATGAATGTTTCCAAAGGGGAGATATTGTAACATCTCGCAACTAGAAAGAACTAGAAAGAAGTTTAAAATCAGCAAATAGTCATTTTTGGAAAGTATAAGGAAACTTGGAAAATTTTAAGTTAAAGTGAGTTTTTGGCCAACTTCAAACGACCATAACTCCTAGCTAAGGATGAGTTAAGTGTAGTTTCAGATATGGTTGGGAAGTTCTTGGAATGATCCTTCCAACGCCATCGAGTTTGTGTGATTCCGAGTTCGTATGAGTAAGTTATACACTTTGGAAGTTAGACTGTTGGATTAAGGTAAGTCCAAATCCGGATTTGTGAAGGGTAAACTAGTCTTTTCCTTACCTAATTTGCCTATTTCGTTTTTAGGAATTAATTGGGGTAAAACAAGACTTTATTATTTTAGAAAAATTAGAATTTACGCTAGGGCTTGGATAGGAGAAGAAAGAAGAGAAAAGAGGAGAGAAATCAAGAAATCGCCAAGAACGTTCAAGCTTTGCGAGTGGAATTCGTCGGGGGTGATCCCTACAGGGTATTTGAGATCACATAGTGTTGGGTTAGTTCATTGACATGCCAAACTTGTTTCAATTCAGCAAAATTGGAGTTGTTTGATTGTTAAGAAAGTGAAGTTGTTGAAGAACATTGTTGCATTCTTGTTGGTTGATTGTTGAATACCTAGTGTTGATTTGATTCGTGTTTCCGGGTTGTTTTTCGAATTAAATCTATTGGGTATTGAGGGTACTAATGATCCTAAGTGTTTGGGTAAACAACTATGGAAGTTTAGAGGGTTTAGGGATGAAAAATGAAGGAGAAAAATTGGGGATTTTCTGGGCAAGGGCTTGGGGCGTCACGCCTGCTAGGGCGCCACAAAAGTTCCTCTGAACTTTGGCCTGTGGCGCATCACGCCAGCCAGAGCGCCTCAGGAAGTTCTCTGAACTTTGAGGGCTGGCGCCCCACGCCTCTCAGAGCGCCAGGGGCGCCAGTTCTCCCCACTCGTTCCCCACCTTTTCGCACTTGTTCCCTATCAAGGTACCTACGTTTTCTAGTTGATCCCAAAACTCTAAGGTACATCTAAACATCATTAAATCATTCATAAACATGAGATCATGAACCTTGAATCCATAATCCAATTCAAGGAAAGTTAAGAGTCAAGTCAAGAGAAGGAAGAGTTAAGTCTAGAGAAGTTCTTAGAGATTTCCAAAAGTCTTTTGCAAACGTTTTAACTTTGTTTTAAGACTTAAATTTTGAGTTTAGTAAAGAGTAAAGTTGAAGTTTATTTCTTCAAAAGTATATGGGGACTAAGTATTCCCAAAGATATTTAAAATGTTTTCACATTTAAATAAGAGCGGAAACTAAGATTTCCAAAAAGCCTTCGGGCTAGTTTTTAGAAAAAAAGTAATCGCTTTCTAAATGAAGCAAGAGGGGAAACTTTGATTTCCAAGATAGCATTTGAGCTATGTTTTTGAGGACTAATCTCAAATTACAAAAGAAGTATGTTTTTCAACATAAGAGGTAGTATATTTTGGGAGTAGTATTGAGAACCGAATTGGGGGCAAGCATGAGTTTAGATAAGTCACGTCTCCATAAAACCATGTAGCCACCATGGGTAGAAAAGGGTCATACTTTTTAGATGAACCCTTTTCACAATAGACTAGTGGAGCCACTTAGTAGTTCAGGTCCTATACCTTTGGTTGGCCGGATATGAGATGCGTTGGCAGCGTGAGGTAGATCGATGTATCATCACTATAGCTCTTATGTGATGGTTGTCGGTTAGAGAAACTCGCACATAAGTTATTGTGTTTTTATATGCATCAGTTTATTGTATTTTTATATACATTTCAGAGTTGTTGTATCCTTGTATATACACAGAGTTGACATCATGTTTTTAAACAACTTTTCTTTATATTGCACTTGTTTTAAACTGCCTTATATGGAAATGAGTTCAGTTAAGTATTCATGAGTTGATAATAGCCAAGGTAAGTGTTTCTTTCAGATTCCCTTTCAAGCCTATGTTTGTTAGCATTCCAACTCGCATACTCGTACATTCAATGTACTAATGCCAGTTGGCCTGCATCTTATTATGATGCAGACACAGGTAACTAGGATAGGCATCCGACATATCGTTGATCCAGTGAGCAGTTCAGAGTCTGTTGGTGAGCCTCTTTGCATTCTAGAGGACTCATTTTCATTGCTTTCAGTTTTAGTATTAGTTAATTTGGATATCGTGGGCCTGTCCCGACATCCATCTCAGTTGTGTAGAGTCTTCATAGATAGACATACAATTAGTTAGTTAATTCAATTGTCTTTACATTTCTTTTCATATGTTAAAGACTTGAGTTTGCCTTAAAGGCCAGTTGAATGTTCCTTTATAACATTCTACTTACTTCATAAATGTGTATGTGATGAGTTAAGTCTTCCGCTGAGTTAGTAAACCAGGCCAAGGGTTCGCTTGAGGCCAGCAATGGTCTTTGAGTGTCAGTCCCGCCCAAGGTGTAAGCTCGGGGCGTGACAGTCTCGCCCACACTTCCAGAACTGTCTTATACCTTGTCGGAGTATAGGACATTCTCAATTAAGTGGATCCACTAAGCTATGCTTAAAACACAATAAGGAATCATCAAAAAAGTATGACCCTTTCTACCCACATTTGCAGACATGGTTTATGACGACTTTGAGTTGTCTGAACTCATCCCCATATCGGTGGTCAATACTACTCCAAATAATATGACGTATGCTCATGTGTTTAAGAACATTTTCTCATCCTAAAACTTTGAGATTATTACTCAAAAGGTTCTTTGAAAAGAGACAGTGCATAAAACATCTCATGATCTCATTTGGAAATTGAAGTTTCCTCTTATTTTAAATGTAAAAACATTTACTCTTGGGAATACTTTGTCCCCTTGTACTCATTTTAAAAAATGAAACTCGACTCTCCTCATCCTTATAGTCATTTACTCAAGTCTTTAAACAAATTATAAATAATTGTAAAAGACTTCTCAAAATAGGGTTCATGCCGAATTATGGATGTGAATGACTCATTCAAGGGTTTCAATAACCATATATAGAACTCAATACTCAGAACTCAAGAACTCAATGATACTACTCATCTAAAAAATGCTTGACTTATAAGGTTCATGTGGAACTATGGGCATGAATGACTTAACTCAAAAACCTTCATGTATAACATTTAGTAGTCCCATAATTAGGAATATAATCTCAAATAGGTTAGGGAATCAATACTCAAGACTGAGAACTCGAAGATACTACTCCTCTCAAAGATACTCAATTGATGGAATTTATGAGAAATTCTGGACATCAATGACTCAAGGATCTCAATGATAATGTATACTCATGAATACACTCTTCTAATTCTCATGCTCACTTACTCCAGTCTTGAAACAAATTATAAGTAATTGTAGAAGAATCCTTGAAATGACTCAAAGGGACTTTCTCCCACTTTACTCTTAACTCTTCCTCGAATTTGAAGTATGAATTCAAGGATTATGATTACGATATAGGATCTCTCAATGATTAAATGAAGTGTAGATATTTGATAATAAGATACGAGTGAAGACACAAACTGGAGGTCACTAGTGCGACGCAGATGATGAATTAAATTATTTGTCACAAAATAATTTTTTAGGCAGAGGACTTAGTATCCTCACCGCGACATGGAGATGGGGTGACTATCTGAAAACTAAAAAATCTTAAGCGTCGACCTTGGCATCCCGATCTTTTCTTCCTCTCCCAACTCTATTCAATTCATGCCCTATGCAATTCTATGGTCCCAATTCATGAATTTTCATAAACCCAAAACATTTTCAATGAAACCCACACAAAACTCATTAGGAATAACACTCATTCGCAAAACCCTCACCTGAAGAACTCAACAAGACTCCATTAATAAAGAGTGAAGCTAAACCTAAAGAATTCATTAATAATCTCAATCAATCAACTTTAAAAAGAATTCATGGATGAAATTTTACATGATTGGTGTGAGGGCGAACAAACCCAACACTATGAAAGCTTATATACCTGGAAGAACAATATTCTTTAAGAAACTCGAAGGAAAATCTTGGAAGATGAATCCTATCCTTAGCGTTTCTTGAATTTCTTAAGCGTAGAATTTTAGGAGTGAATGAGAGGGTTTGATTTATGAAAACTGATTTTTCTACATGTTTAGGGTAATTTAGATAACCTCCTAAGGGGTTTTAGGACTAAAATGCCCTTAAAGAAATAAATAAAATGAGCTGGGAGTCAAAATAATTTTCCAGCGGGCAATGAGGTACGTATTGGCTCCATAACGTGGAGCATTGTGGAGCTACTGCTAGGTTTGAGCGTTGTTAGTAAATCAGGCATAACTTTTTTCTCAGAGCTTGGATTTTAGAAAACATGGTGTGGTTGGAAAGAGGGATCGAAGACCTTTACTTTGATAGTTCATGGGCCACCTAAATCTTTATATCATAAAAGATATGGCCATTTGAAGTTGACCCAAAACTTAAGAAAATGATGGGTGACTTGAACAAATTTCTCTTCAGTTCTTTTTGAAACTCGAGGTGCTACATCTAGTGACCTTAACACCTAAGATAGTTTAAAATCACTTGGAAAACTTTGGTTCACAATGAAGAAAGGTTCGAGTTTTAGGTCAAAAATTTTCTGAGTGTTACAATTATGATGGAAAAGATGTAAAACATATTTTGAGGGGCAATGGGGTCTTTATAGGGGTGGAACATCAAACCCCAACCAATCGAACCCTCCCAACCCATTTAAGTTTGGGAGGGTTAGTGACCCTCTCTTTCATTAGCTCAACCTATTTCAATCCATTAAAAATTGGGTAGATATGTTACCCAAATGAGCTCATGAAAAATCTTGTCAAAATTTCTTAAATTTTTTTTCTCAATTGAATATGTTGTAATATAGCCATAAAAGATAAAAATATAAATTGATTAGGTATTGAAATAGTTTAGAACAACAAAAAAACGATTAAGCTTAGTAAAAGTTGGGTTGGATTGGGTCTTGACCCATAATGTAACACATTACCTAACCCATTTATACCCCAGAAAATTTGGGTTGGGTTGGGTCTATAACTGATTGTTGTTCTAACCCATTATGACTCATCCAACTTTGACCAACCTGTCTAAATACCACCCCTAGGTCTTTAAGCATGTATTAAAATTCCTTGCATTACTAATACCTAGAAATCTATGATATTAGTAAGAAACATCTTAGTACACAATTGAGTGTGTACCTAATCTTTGCATTAGTTCTACACAGCATGTAAAAATGTACCAAACAAGGTATTACTAATACAAAAAGTTAATGCATTCATTATTTTTGTTATACACTCTACAAAACTCGTAAGTGCAATTTTTATTTAGGAGTTAACTCTTGAGTGTGAATGACGAAATTTTTGTGAATGCAGAACTCATGCTTTAAGATTTATGTTTGAGCTCTAAACTTCCTTCCTTTTAGTTTCTTTGTGCTTAAATTTTCCTTTTGAAGAATTTGTCTTTATACTGTCTAACCATTTTCCTATTGATCGTAGCCAATTCATGTCCTTCTGCTTGGAGTTTCTGGTATTGAATTTCTATCCCATTTATGAATAGAACAGTTGTTCTTGTATGAAATGGGGCATCCAACTTTACTATCCAATTTTGGAACTAAGCCTTACATTAATTTAACATTACTAGGAAAATAATTGTCGATATTACATAAAGGAAATCTTAAAGATAAATACTTAAAGTGATATAGGTGATGTAAAAAGGGAAGTGATCAGTTCAACAATATACATAATGAAATCACATTAGTGGGGTGCAGTTTAACAACTTTAATAAAGCTACTCAACGCTAAAAAGTAACATTAAATACAATTACTTTAAGAAGGAATCATAAGGACTAAGAAGTGAATGAGCTCCTCCATCTCCTTGTTTCACTAGTGGGCACAACATGGTTGTTGCCTCAAACAGGAAGAAGGGTGATTACACTGTGAAAGAATGCTACAAGTCGGGATGTTCTATGATTGATATTCTAGAAGACTGTACCAAGGGAGGAAGAGGGGGGATTTAATATCATATCATAATGATTTATTGAGGTATAGTGTACATATTTTTTCTTGAGTCACATTTGGATAAACTGTACTCATACCAAAAAATTAACATTATGTATGCAAATAAATGTATAACATAGTTGTTTTCATTTGGCTTTAGATTCAATTCATCTATATTACTTTGTGATTGTAACACCCCATATTTTAGTTTGTTGAACTAGTGAGTTCTAGAGTCCTTGGAAAGAGTTTGGCTGTGTTGTATGAGGGTTAACATCAAAATAAATGGCTCCCGTACATAGAATATCATGTTTAGGGGTTGAACGTCCGGGTACGAATCCCCAAGGACGACCCAAAGGGTCCTTGAGGAGGACCACAAAACAGTCCCCCAAAACTATCAAAAAGTGTGACCTAAGGTTGCAAACCACACCCGTTAGATGAACGTATGCCCCGTAGGTCAGGACTGCAACACTTGCAACATTTGCGACCCAGGTCCAATTGAACGACCCAAACCACTGCCCTTAAACCCATCCACGTTCTGTGGATGGGGATCTGTAGATGCTGCCAGTTTTGGCAAGTTTAGTTTTAAGTTAGGCTTTGAGGGTTAGTTAATTAATTAGTTTAGGGGTTAGGGTGGACATTTAGTTAATTAATTACCCTCCTGTAAATATTTAATAGACCTAAACTAATCACTTTAACCCATTCATTATAAAACCTCCAAACTACTGTCAAGAAATTCTCTCTCTAGAAGCAAAGAAGAAGAAGAAGAGGGGCAGCATCTAGGTCGATTCTCCTTTGATTCAAGCTTCCTTTGGGGCTTTTATTGAAGGTATGTGAAGCTTATTCATCTATGGGTTCTTCCACCCATAGAGCCCCCATAGTAAGCCCCCAATTGTGGATCAAAAACCCCATTCTAGCTAGGGTTGTTCTTACATGGTGGGTAGGGTTTGGGTTTGATTCCAATCTAGTGGATATCACCCAATTATGATTGATTTATCTTTGATTAATGATAATATGATTATTTCATATGATTTCTATGATGAACCCTAATTTAAATTGATGAATGTGATCTTTGTGGGTTTATGCATTAGAGGCAAAGTTTAAGGTTCATATGTGATCTTCCTAATTCAATGTTATGTGTTGTAATTGATCAAAGTTAGGATCATATAAACATGAATTGAACTAGACTCTATTGTATATGATTGATCTTGACTTGTAAAGTTAGAATTGAACCTTTATGATCCATTAAGACTAGAATCACCTAATAATGAATGATGTGATCAAATTACCTTGAAATCTAGGTATAAAGAAGAAATTAAGAAAGAAACCTTGAGAGTAGGGTTTGTGATCATGATAGCTAAGGCTTTAGGGTGACGCTAATGTGATTACCTAATGTTGCTAAGGCTTTGAGAGTAAAGTCTAAAAGAGAATAGAAGTCTAATCGGTGAAAGGCCTATACTCACCTAACCTTCCTTATGATTGCTTGATAGATGAAAGTGATAGAATCACTTGAGCATGGATGGGTTGTAAAGGATATCCTTACATGAGAGATGAGTGCTAAGCAAATCTTAATAAGTAAACCTTGGGGTGTATGCTTGGCTCCAAATGGATATTCCCAATGAGATGGAGTGTCACACAAGATAAGGTCTGGACTCCAAGAAGAAAGCAGAGCCACACCTAGTTGATGTGAGGACTATCCAAGATAAAGGGGGAACTCTTATGTAGTAGAGTGTGGCTTTTCCCAAAGTTAGGTCTCATGAGATTGGATCCTTCACATAGTTGAATTAAGGTTCCTAGTAGCAATCTCCATATCCAATGAACTAAGACATGCTTGAGAAGCATCTCATAGTGTGAAAGCATAATGAACTAAGACATGCTTGAGAAGAATCTCATAGTGTTCAAAGCATAATGAACTAAGACTTACATAATGAAGTAACTCAAACTGTTCAAGAGTGTAAATGGACTTAGACATACTTAAGATAGTATCTCACAGGATCTATATGAAGAAGGAACTTAGTAATACTTAAGAGAGTATCTCATAGTGTTCAAAGTATAAATGGAGTTAGACATGCTTAAGTAAGTATCTCATAGTATCCATGCTAGTAATGAACTTAGACATACTTAAGATAGTATCTCATAGGGTTAAAGTTATTAATGAACTAAGATGTGCTTGAGAGAGTACCTCATAGTGTTCTAAAGTTAAAATGAGGAACTAGGTTCCAAACAAATAAGTGTTAGCATGAGGACCTAAAGGTTGTACTTAGCATGTATAGTATTACAGGGTGCTATGCATGCATTGCACAAGTATGACTTAGGGTCATTAAATAGAAGTATTGAGATAGGATTATGGTAGAGTTACCTTTCCTAGTTATAGTTGACTAAAGGTGAGATTTCGTTAGTTATGAGAGTTAAGCTAATAATGAGTCCAAAGTAGGTTGAATATGACTAGGATGACTCCAAGGCTATTCTTAGTGTGAAGGGTAGTATGGGATGCCTTACATTCATTGCACAAGTGTGTCTTGAGGTTACTTGAATGTATGAAACCCTTATGGCTTAAAGAAGCTTAAGAGTTGACCATGCACATAGATTGCATTTAAGATACCATGAAGACCTAAGACTTAAATGTGAAGGTGGACTATACCGAAGAATGAGCAAAGAGATGTACTTAGCTTGGATGGTAGTACAAGATGCTATCCTTGCATTGCACACGTATACTTGGAGGTGGCTTGTGAAGTAGTCCTCGTGTAATATGAAGGCCTTAAGGTTGAAGTATGTAGCCATGAAAGTCTAAGTAAAGACTATGCCATTAATATGATGTATCTCCAATGCTCATTAAATATATCTTATGTTGACATGTGTTGATGATTGTCCTATGGATACATTGCTTGTGTTATGATCATGTTATTATGTCTTATGCTTATCTCTTATGTTGACTAACCATTTCAAATGCTCTTATGATGTTGTGTTAGCTTTCATACTAGGTACATTTTGTACTAACGCATATTGCCTACATTCCAACCAAATGTAGGGTTGGAGGCTTGAGTTGCTTTGGAGGCTAGGTTTCAAGGATCTAGAAGAGTTGAAGATCTTGGTGAGTCCTCATAGATTCGAGGACAACATCCACTTTACCTTTATGTCATTTCTTTATGTTTAGACTTTGTATGGGCTGCGTTCCAAGAGTTTCATTCAAGTATTATGTTAGATGGTTTGAGACAAAGGTTTAGTAAAGACTTTCACTTCTTTTGTTATGAAAATGACTTCGATTGTAAAAGTTTTAATTTGTCCTGTATTTTCAATTCTATTACCTATGTTATGATGCAAAGGGCTTGTATTAGACCCCTTCGGGCTCGAGAACACCATGTTACGTCTAGGGGGTACCCCTGGGTCGTGGCAAACTTGGTATCAAAGCATAAGGTTTTGGGATAAATTTTAGGAAGTCTCAAACCACATCTAAGTAGTCTTATTCGTGGGTATGAGTCGTGACACATTTTATGAATAGGAGGCTCTTGGATGCTTATGAAAAATCTCACTTCTTCATTCTCCAAGTCATGCCATAGATCTATAAGCTCTCTCTCTCTTATCCCTTATCCGATGGTCTTTAGGATGTGACTATTAAGAGGGTTTATACTACAAGGAGGGAGGGAGAAAGGTTGGTTGAGATGCCAATTACGGCTATGTGACTTGGTAAGATTTGGGATGATACATTATGAAGTTGTTTTTTGTATGCATGATGTTTAGAAAAGTGTGTGTAGGCTTACTCCCAAGTGGGGGATAGTGTGACTATCTAGCAAGGTTATTGTGTGGTTATGTTTAGTTGTTGGTAGAACCCGACTTAGCTGTGATGAGTTTTGAGGTATGTTGATAGATTGGTTGAATATGGTGTTTGAGTAATGCCTAGATGGTTTTAGTGAATAGACTCCTCTAAGCAGGGTAGAAGTGTAATTCACCATGGTTTAGGATCATTTTCTGTGGGGATGTGAAATCCAAGTGATATTCACGAGTTAGAGTTCCTAGAAATGTTCACCTTGAGAGGTGTGATGAGCACGAAAAGTTTAGTCCCGGTTTGTTAGACTCATGTGAGATCTTGAGTGGGCTTAGTAAAGTTGCTTGTGAGCTTTTGTTGCTTATTGAGAACCTCTATAATTTAGAAATACCGGTAGAGGTCTTGGATCGGCAAGTCAAGAAATAGAAGAACAAGGAAGTTATTCCATAGATTGGTAAGGAGTGTTCTTTAGTAAGAAATATGGTGAGGAGTGCGACTTCGGAAGCCAAGGGCCAATGAGATATTCCGATGTCCTCATCCTATCCTTCTACTCTCATTCAAGCTTGAGATGATAAATCCCTCTTGATTTGCTTTTATGTGAAGTCATGTGTGAATAGTATGTTTCCATGATCCTCTTATGTGATGCATGTTCATGAAATGCTTAGGTCTTGTTAGAAATGACTTAAATGCATTGTTTCCTCATGTTGTAATGCATTTGAATAAGACTTGCATATAGACTTCATGAATTGATTATGAGCATGCCTTAGTGGTTGGCGTTGGAGGGTTTCTCCTTGAATATATGCTTTTATGAGAAGTTGCATTTTAGGCTCCATGAGTGCGTGTTGAGCATGTTTTAGCTACAAGATGTTAGTTCTTCCTTGTAAATCAGTAGATATAGTATTTGATGCATTATGGGTTGGTAGAGGTAGTACATACTCCCTTGTGTTGCATTGTATTTGTTTAGCTTGGAATTGAGGTTTTCTTCCTTGATTATGTGCATTAGATTTAGTGCATGCATAATGGGATTCTAAGTTAGAGTTTATACTTTAAGAATTATTTAAAGTGTCATTCGAGGACAAATGTTCCCAAGTGCGGGATAATATAACAACCCATATTTAGTTAGTTGAACTAGTGAATTCTAGAGTCCTTGGAAAGAGTTTTGGTGTGTCGTATAAGGGTTAAAATTACAATAATTGGCTCTCGTACATAGAATATCATTTTTAGGGGTTAAACATCTAGGTACGACTCCCCAAAGACCATCCAAGGGGTCCTTGAGGAGGACCCCAAAACAGTCCCTCAAAACTGTCAAAAAGTGTGACCTACGGTTGCAAACCACACCCCTTAGATTGACCTAGGCCCCGTAGATCATGGGCATACGTCAGGCCAGCAACAGCCTGCAACATTTGAGCCCCAGGTCCAATTGACAGACCCAAACCACGGCCCTTAGACCCATCCATGGTCCGTGGATGGGGATCTGTAAATGCTGCATGTTTTGGCAAGTTTAGTTTTGAGTTAGGCTTTGAGGGTTAGTTTAGTAATTATTTTAGGGGTTAGTCTTGACGTTTAGTTAAATAATTACATTCCTATAAATAGTTAATAGACCCTAAGCTAATCATTTTAATTCATTCATCTTAGAACCTCCAAACTACTCTTAAGAAATTCTATCTCTAGAACCAAATAAGAAGAAGAAGCAGAAGAGGGGAAGCATCTAGGTCGACTCTCCATTGATTCAAGCTTTGTTTGGGATTTTGATTGAAGGTATGCAAAGCTTATTCATCTATGGGTTCTTCCACCCATAGATCCCCCTTAGTAATCCCCTAATTGTTGATCAAAAACCCCATTCTAGCTAAGATTGTTCTTACATTGTGGGTAGGGTTTGGGTGTGATTCCAATGTAGTGGATATCACCCAATTATGATTGATTTACCTTTGATTAATGATAATATGATAATTTCATGTGATTTCTATGATGAACCCTAATCTAAATTGATGAATGTGATCTTTGTGGGTTTATGCCATTAGAGGCAAACTGATGGTTCATATGTGATCTTCCTAATTCAATGTCATGTGTTGTAATTGATCAAAGTTAGGATACTATAATCATGAATTGAACTAGACTCTATTGTATATGATTGATCTTAACTTGTAAAGTTAGAATTGAACCGTTATGATCAATTAAATCTAGAATCACCTAATAATGAATAATGTGATCAAATTACTTTGAAATCTAGGTATAAAGAAGAGATTTAGAAAGAAACCTTAAAAGTAGTGTTTGTAATCATGATAGCTAAGGCTTTAGGGTAACGATAATGTGATTACCTAATGTTGCTAAGGCTTTGAGAGTAAAGACTAAAAGATAATAGAAGTCTAATAGGTTGAATTGTGGTGAAAGGCCTATACTAACCTAACCTACCTTATGAATGCTTGATAGATGGAAGTGATAGAATCACTTGAGCATAGATGGGTTATCAAGGACATCCTTCCATGAGAGATGAATTTTAAGCAAGTCTTAACAAATAAACCTTGGGGTGTATGCTTGGCTCCAAGTGGATATTGATAATGAGATAGAGTGTCACACATGATAGGGTCCGGACTCCAAGAAGAAAAGAGAGCCACACCTAGTTGATGTGAGGACTATCCAAGTTAAAGGGGGAACTTTTACATAGTAGAGTGTGCGTTTTCCCAAAGTTAGGTCTCCTAAGATGGGATCCTTCACATAGTTGAGTTAAGGTTCCTCGTAGCAATCTCCATATCCAATGAACTACAACATTCTTGAGAAGCATCTCACAGTGTTCAAAGCATATTGAACTAAGACATGCTTGAGAAGCATCTCATAATGTTCAAAGCAGAATGATCTAAGACTTACATAATGAAGTAACTCATAGAGTTCAAGAATGTAAATGAACATAGACATGCTTAAGATAGTATCTCATAGGGTCTATATGAAGAAAGAACTTAGACATACATAAGAGAGTATCTCATATTGTTCAAAGTATAAATGGAGTTAGACATGCTTAAGTAAGTATCTCATAGTATCCATGCTAGTAATGAACTTAGACATACTTAAGATAGTATCTCATAGGGTTCAAGTTATTAATGAACTATGATGTGGTTGAGAGAGTACCTCATAATGTTCTAAAGTTAGAGAGAGGAACTAGGTTCCAAACAATGAAGTGTTAGCATGAGGACCTAAAGGTAGTACTTAGAATATATAGTATTATGGGGTGCTATGCATGAATTGCACAAGTGTGACTTAGGGTCATTAAAGAGAAGTATTGAGATAGGATTGTGCTAGAGTTGCCTTTCCTAGTTATAGTTTACTAAAGGTGAGAGATTTTCTTAGCTATAAAAGTTAAGCTAATAATGAGTCAAAAGTAGGGTGAATATGTCTAGGATGACTCCAAGGCTATGCTTAGTGTGACGGGTAGCATGAGATGCCTTTCATGCATTGCACAAGTGTGTCTTGGGGTTACTTGGAAGTATGATACCCTTATAGCATAGAGAAGCTTAAGAGTTGACCATGCACATCGATTGTAATTAAGATGACATGAAAACCTAAGTCTTGAATATGAAGGTGGACTATGCCTAAGAATGACCAAAGAGATGTACTTAGCTTGGATGGTAGTACGTGATGCTATCCTTGCATTGCACAAGTACACTTGGAGGTGGCTTCTGAAGTAGTCCTCTTGTAATATCAAGGACTTTAGGTTGAAGTATGTAACCATGAAAGTCTAAGTAAAGACTATGCATGAACATGATGTATCTCCAATGCTCATTAAATATATCTTATCTTATGTTGACTTGTGTTTATATGATACTTGTGTTGATGATTGTCCTGTGGCTACATTGCTTGTGTTATGATCATCTTATTATCTCTTATTCTTATGTCTTATTTTGACTAACCATTTCAGATGCTCTTATGATGTTGTGTTAGCTTTCATACTAGGTACATTTTGTACTAACGCATATTGCCTACATTACAACCAAATGTAGGGTTGGAGGCTTGAGTTGCTTTGGAGGCTAGGTTTCAATGATCCAGAAGAATTGAAGATCTTGGTGAGTCCACATAGATTCGAGGACAACATCCACTTTACCTTTATGTCATTTCTTTATGTTTAGACTTTGTATGGGTTGCGTCCCAAGAGTTTCATTCAAGTATTATGTTAGATGGTTTGAGACAAAGGTTTAGTAAAGACTTTCGCTTCTTTTGTTATGAAAATGACTTCGATCGTAAAAGTTTTAATTTGTCCCGTATTTTCAATTCTATTACCTATGTTATGAAGCAAAGGGCTTGTATTAGACCCCTTCGGGCTCGAGTACACCGTGTTACGTCTAGGGGGTACCCCTGGGTCGTGGCAAACTTGGTATCAAAGCATAAGGTTTTGGGATAAATTTTAGGATGTCTCAAACCACATCTAAGTATAGTCTTATTCATGGGTGTGAGTTGCGACACATTTTATGAATAAGAGGCTCTTGGATGCTTACGAAAAATCTCACTTCTTCATTCTCCAAGTCATGCCATAGATCTATAAGCTCTCTCTCTCTTATCCCTTATCCGATGGTACTTAGGATGTGACTATTAGGAGGGTTTATACTACAAGGAGTGAGGGAGAAAGGTTGTTTGAGATGCCAATTATGGCTATGTGACTTGGTAAGATTTGGGATGATACACTATGAAGTTGTTTTTTGTATGCATGATGTTTAGAAAAGTGTGTGTATGCTTACTCCCAAGTGGGGGATAGTGTGACTATCTAGCAAGGTTATTGTGTGGTTATGTTTAGTTGTTGGTAGAACCCGACTTAGCTGTGATGAGTTTTGAGGTATGTTGATAGATAGGTTGAATAGGGTGTTTGACTAATGCCTAGATGGTTTGAGTGAATAGACTCCTCTAAGCGGGGTAGAAGTGTAATTCACCATGGTTTAGGATCATTTTCTGTGGGGATGTGAAATCCGAGTGATGTTCACGAGTTAGAGTTCCTAAAAATGTTCACTTTGAAAGGTGTGATGAGCCCGAGAAGTTTAGTCCCGGTTTGTTAGACTCATGTGAGATCTTGAGTGGGGTTAGTAAAGTTGCTTGTGAGCTTTAGTTGCTTATTGAGAACCTCTTTAATTTAGAAATACCGGTAGAGGTCTTGGATCGGCAAGTCAAGAAATAGAAGAACAAAGAAGTTATTCCATAGATTAGTAATGAGTGTTATTTAGTCAGCAATATGGTTAGGAGTGCGACTTCGGAGGCCAAGGGCCAATGAGATATTCCGATGTCCTCATCCTTTCCTTCTACTCTCAATCAAGCTTGAGATGATAAATTCCTCTTGATTTGCTTTTATGTGAAGTCATGTGTGCATAGTATGTTTCCATGATCCTCTTATGTGATGCATGTTCTTGAAATGCTTAGGTCTTGTTAGAAATGACTTAAATGCATTGTTTCCTCGTGTTGTAATGCATTTGAATAAGACTTGCATATAGACTTCATGAATTGATTATGAGCATGCCTTAGTCGTTGGCATTGGAGGGTTTCTCCTTGAATAGATGCTTTTATGAGAAGTTGCATTTTAGGCTCCATGAGTGCGTGTTGAGCATGTTTTAGCTACGAGATGTTAGTTCCTCCTTGAAAATGAGTAGATATAGTATTTGATGCATTATGGGCTGGCAGAGGTAGTTCAAAGTCCCTTGTGTTGTATTGTATGTGTTTAGCTTGGAATTTAGGTTTTCTTCCTTGATTATGTGCATTAGATGTAGTGAATGCATAAAGGGATGCTAAGTTAGTGTTTATACTTTAAGAATTATTTAAAGTGTCATTCGAGGACGAATGTTCCCAAGTGCGGGATAATGTAACACCCCATATTTTAGTTAGTTGAACTAGTGAGTTCTAGAGTCCTTCGAAAGAGTTTTGGTGTGTCGTATGAGGGTTAAAATCAAAATAAATGGCTCCCGTACATAGAATATCATTGTTAGGGGTTAAACATCCGGGTACGACTCCCCAAGGGGTCCTTGAGGAGGACACCAAAACAGTCCCTCAATACTGTCAAAAAGTGTGACCTACGATTGCAAACCCCCCTTAGATTAACCTACGCCCCGTAGATCATGGGCGTACGTCAGACCTGCAACATTTGGTCCCCAGGTCCAATTGACGGACCCAAACCACGGCCCTTAGACCTATATACGGTCCGTGGATGGGGATCTGTAGATGTTGCATGTTTTGGCAAGTTTAGTTTTGAGTTAGGGTTTGAGGGTTAGTTTAGTAATTAGTTTAGGGGTTATTCTTGACGTTTAGTTAAATAATTACCTTCCTATAAATAGTCAATAGACCCTAAACTAATCAATTTAACTCATTCATCTTAGAACCTCCAAACTACTCTAAAGAAATTTTATCTCTAGAAGCAAAGAAGAAGAAGAAGAAGAAGATGGGAAGCATCTAGGTCGACTCTCCATTGATTCAAGCTTTGTTCGGGGTTTTGATTGAAGGTATGCGAAGCTTATTCATCTATGAGTTCTTTCACCCATAGATCCCCCTTAGTAATCCCCTAATTGTTGATGAAAAACCCCATTCTAGCTAGGGTTGTTCTTACATTGTGGGTAGGGTTTCGGTGTGATTCCAATCTAGTGGATATCACCCAATTATGATTGATTTACCTTTGATTAATGATAATATGATAATTTCATGTGATTTCTATGATGAACCCTAATCTAAATTGATGAATGTGATCTTTGTGGGTTTATGCCATTAGAGGCAAACTGATGGTTCATATGTGATCTTCCTAATTCAATGTCATGTGTTGTAATTGATCAAAGTTAGGATACTATAATAATGAATTGAACTAGACTCTATTGTATATGATTGATCTTAATTTGTAAAGTTAGAATTGAACCGTTATGATCAATTAAATCTAGAATCACCTAATAATGAATGATGTGATCAAATTACTTTGAAATCTAGGTATAAAGAAGAGATTTAGAAAGAAACCTTAAAAGTAGTGTTTGTAATCATGATAGCTAAGGCTTTAGGGTAACGATAATGTGATTACCTAATGTTGCTAAGGCTTTGAGAGTAAAGACTAAAAGATAATAGAAGTCTAATAGGTTGAATTGTGGTGAAAGGCCTAT
>JAJOOR010007427.1:0-66409 GCA_036250505.1 Solanum acaule | reverse complement strand
TTTCTATATATATATATATATATATATATATATATATATATATATATAATATTTGTTTAATTATTCAACTATAGATTAATTTTTACCGTCCGATCAAACGATCAGACGACCCAAAATGAGTAAGACTCTTCCTTCTCCCAAAAGACACGTATCGTCCCCTATACTCTAGATCAACATTGATTTTTCCTTCTTCCCCATACCCCTTACGCGTTTTCTTCTTCCACAAACAGAACGTCTTCTTCATGACCGCCCACGCTCGTTCCTCAGACCCCTACATTAGTTGCGTCTTCTCCACAGACATCTATACCGCCCCAGGCTCCTCTCCCATCACCTCCTATGGCCGCACCAACATGCTCCCCCATCCCCTCTATCAGAGAAACGGCTCTGGCCGTCGGAAAAATGTCCCATCACTCACTCAACCCTCTCAAATCGATCTGAAAAGGTCGATTCTTGAGAGATTTTTCTTCTCCTTCATGATTTCTTCGATGTTTCCTCTGAGATTTGCGTTTCCAAGAATTCAAATTTTGAATTCTTGGAGCCCAAATCGACTATAAAAGGATGGACTTCGGGTCTCAACAAAACATCCAAGAATCGACTGAAAAAATCCAAAAACCAACGGAAATGATCGAACAACAATCCAGAAATCGAACAACATTTGAACAACACCAACAAAGGTCCGGAAATCATCTAGGAAACAGATTTTAAGGTTATTATCCTTTGTTCTCTGTTTCCGTTTTACTGCTTTGAGTTGAAGAGGAAGTTCGTAGTTGAATTCTTGACGTCAAAGCCTTAGTTTGCTGCTCTAAGGAAGGTAATTTCGTCTCCTCTTACATTCTTTTTTTGATGCGGCGTGCTATGTGTTCAATACTTGGTATAGAATCTATTATTACATGTATCTGATTCCCCTGTCTTAGTCCTTACTTTAATTTCGTCTTCTTGCATGTCTATG
This sequence comes from Solanum acaule, assembly GCA_036250505.1. NCBI lineage: Eukaryota > Viridiplantae > Streptophyta > Magnoliopsida > Solanales > Solanaceae > Solanum > Solanum acaule. Next base: position 65,460 of record JAJOOR010007427.1, on the reverse strand, counting down.
GGCAGTAGGCGTGAGTCAAGAATTAGTGGAGTTGTTTGAATGTTACGTGTTGGCTATTATTTCATTAACTTGATTTGTATCCATACAACTAGCCGAATCTATCCTCTGTTTTGCTTGCAATAGTTTGATGTTCACTTAGTCTCCACTTTGAGTGTGCTAATTGCGTAGCTCTGTTTCATCACTGTTTGTTTGAATCATAACTAGAATACTGGCCGTGTTTCTCTTGTATATCAGCTGCTCATATCTTTAATGTAAACTCGAGTTAGAATCGGCTTAGAAAGCATAAGATATGTTCATATTGCTACTTTTGAGTTCTGCAACACGCGTTTAGCCTGATTTATATTACTCGCTGCTGCTAAGTGATATCCATGTTTAGGCTGATGTGTTGCACCTTAGATATTTCATAAGTTATCTTGTTGTTTCGCAAGTTGTATTTCATTTAAATTTCGAGGAGTCTTGATTCTAAGTTTTGTTTACTCCTTCTAGTATAACCAAACTTTGCCTAAATAATCATTTTCTAAGTATAAATGAGCCATTACGAACTCTTAAGATCAGTTCTTCCTTATCTACTTTCCCCATTCGTGTTTCGTCGTCTCTGGATATATATTTTTTCTTTCTGCTATTTAATGTTGTTAGTCAGGTGTCACTCATCATGTTTGAAGGTTCCTAGCTCCTGTCAATCTCTGATTTATGCCTGTTTTGGGGTAATCAACTTGACTGAACCTATACTTTTATTGCAAAATGCATAATCACCAAGTTTAAGCATATAAAATAATTTATATGAATCAAAATACATATCCATGGCAGACATATTTTGTGTATGTGTGTTAGAAAGACAACATTTTATTCATAAATGTAACACAAAATCTATCTTGATCATAGAATAGGCATGATCTGTTGGTTGTTTGGAATTTTTTTGAAGCCTAAGGTGTATCATTTACCTCTTGAGAGATCAGCATGCATAGCTTCAAATTAACTTAACTTTGGATTAGTTACTCACCAAAATGATCAGATTCAAGAGCCTTACACTTGTTGTCTTTTTACGTTATAGTAGTGGTGTAACTCATTCTATTCCCATGAGAACTCTTATTTCACACGACTAAGAATTGCACTTTGGTTAATCTTTTACATATCTCTCTAAAGGAGTTTGTGAACCAGGTTGTGCTGCTTTATAATAAGCAGAACAGTAGCACTGCATCTTTTGACAAAATATTAAAGCTACTATCTATTAGGACGTGCTTATTGTTTAATTCTAATCTTTTACGCTTAAGGTTGATCAATGTCTATTCTGTACATAGACTCAAGCTGCCCCTAATCGCATATTAGTTTGAATAAGTTACATGAAGTATGAAATCTATTTTTAAGCATGATCATCAACCAATTGTGAAATCATTGTAAAACTCGCACATCGATACAACTATCCAACTAATTTTTATATGCTCACTTGAATGATATCTTAAAGCCGATCAGCAACTCTCTAGATTGATTAAAGTTCGGTATACTAATTGCTTAAATGTCATCAAGAAACTGCCAGGATAGTATCATGCTGATGTTGCTGTTTCGGAGTATATTTTCTAATATGCCTATGACTACATGATTCTTAATTTTTTATGTGTTCTGATAAATCTAAAGTCCACTTACTAATTCTACTTCTTCTTTGTTTGTCACATGTACACTCGGGAGTGCGTTTGGAGTTAGTATATAACTCCATCTCTGTCCAAATCAGAGAAGCGACTGATAGCCGCATAAGCTCGTGTCTAGCAGCCTTTATCACGTCAAATAGTGTCCAACACTTCCTCTTTGCTCCGAAGCTTCATATTTTCTTACATATACTTACGCTTATAGTGTTGTCTTTCGACTAACATCTTACACATTAGTATTTCACTCTTATATAAGCTTGCTTTTATTTTGTTTGGGTTTGTACGAATCAACTTAGAACGATGGTAAGACGTAGCTTCCCACCTCGCATCCCTTTAGATATTGGGTTTAGTATAGTCCCTTAGCTTATAAACATTACTTTCTACTTAAGTTTATTTGTTATTCAATATTTTTAGTCATGAAAACACAACCTCATAAAGAAATTCAACTTAGGAATAATGTTTTTTTTTCAAATATTGTGAACTTATTTTCAGATTCTTTTCATAAACAAGTGTTTAAAGTGTGGTTTTTGGTAGCCTAAAAGTGCAGACTTTAAAGTTGAGCGAACTGCAGATTGTTTTAAGGTTAATGATATCACTTTCTTAAGAGTTTAAGAGTGGTATTTTGAGCCCCAAAAATGCAGCGTTTTGAGCTCAAAAGAGTGCAGAATTTGAGCTCAAAATGTTCATAATTTGAGCATAAAAGATGCAGATTTTTTTAGGTAAAAAATGCAGATTTTTTGCTTTAAAATTGCAGATTTTTTTTTGTGTGAAAATGTGGCTTTAACTTGCTCTACTAAGCAGATTTTTTTAGTGTAAATCTGCAGGTTTTTTTTGAGGCTCAAAACACAACCATTTTGTGGGCTTTAAAGTGTAAAATTTAAGTTTAAAAATGCAGTTTCTAAGAGATAAAAACTGCAGCTTTTTAACAACTTCACTTTGCAGATTTTCCAAGTATAAAATGTGCAACTTTCCTTAGCTTAAATGTCACACCCCTAACTAGAAAGGGGCAGACATCAAGGATATACACAAGCACCTGTTAAATATCTTACTAATCTCATGCCAAAGCTGTAGATTCATAAGCAGCGGAACCTATATGAAGACACATACTAAAACATAGATAACTAAAAGGCACGTTGGGCTATACAACGGAAGCAAGACTAAGTCTACGAAGCCTCTAAAGAGTATGCCTCTGAGAATCTGATAACTAGTCGGGACAGGGCCCCGACATACCTATTATGATATATGTACATACGTAGCAAAATATAGGCTCTAAATATCTGATAGCTCCAGGTAGAGGTGGAGCTTACCAACTGCTAAACTGGAAGTCTCTAGTCTATTGAAAATGCTTGCTGTCCTGAGTACCTCAGCCTTAATTCGGGATTTACTATCTTACGTCGTCAAACTCCTTCGCTGAAAACTTTATCTATATATCAAAGAAAAGCTGCCCCTGCCCTTCTTTATTCTCCAAGAACAATACTTTTTCCTTTGGCTTTGGTGGATTGAAGATGAGAAAAACTTGAATAAATAGCTTGAAACCAGTCCTTACACGTTCTTGAGTATATGAGAAAGTATATCCCAAACTTCTAATATAAAAACAACAAGTTTGGCCGACTTTCTCTAAAGTGCCACATGTCCCGCAGTGATTGGGCAGAGCGCGCGTCTGTCGTAGAATGAACATAACTTTTTACTCCGATATCGTTTTAACGAGCGGTTTGTTTTGCTGGAAACTAGACTCAAATACCTTCAATTGGATAGGTTGTAGGCCCTCTAACTCGTTATATATTAGGACATATGCATCGTTCAAAGTCAGATCAGAAATGAGATCATTTGTAGTATTCCTCCACAATGAACCTTTAAACTTTAATCTTTTCTTTAATGATCTCTTTGACCAAAAACTTTTGTTTAACCCTTCAAATGACTAAATATAAAGGTTACATGGTATGCTTAACCATTTTCAATGATATACCTCCCCTGATATCACATCTATGCATTGGTGTTTACGAGTCGCAAATGTATTTTAAGTTACGGGATATTACATTTTCCTCCCCTTTGGATCATTCGTCCTCGAATGAATTTTAAAAAAAATTGGCAGAGTTTCCTTTGTAAACAGGCCTATCCAAAACCTGTCATCCAACAAATATATACATACAATGCTTCACAGAGCATCACCACGTAATAATATGCAACAGATATTCACTAGGCTCTGCTTGGCCTTATACGAATTGAAACTACACTAACTAATATAATATACCATATACTGTGGATGTTTCAACTCTGAGGAACATGTGGTGTCTGTATCAAGTACCTGAACATATAACATATAATAGAGCAGTACTACGAAGTACAGGCAAAACAGATACTCAAATGAGAGGGGTTATGACTTTAAGAACCTTTGTGTGGCTACTGAAATAAGTGGGGATACTTGGCCCTCATGTCAGCCTCTGCTTCCCATGTGGCTTCTTCTATATTTTGACTTCTCCAAAGTACCTCGATTGATGCTACGTCTTTTTTCCTCAACTTCCTGACCTGTCAGTCCAATATTGGCATTGGGACTTCCTCATAAGATAAGTTTTCTGAGAATTCCATACCTTCTATGGGAATAACCTATGTAGGATCTCCCAAGCATTTGCGTAACATCGACACATGGAAGACCGGGTGTACTACATCTAACTCTTGAGGCAAATTCACCTCATAGGCTACCTGGCCAACTCTACGTATAACTTTATATGGCCCAATACACCTGGGGCTCAACTTACCTTTCCTCCCAAATCTCATAACGCCATTCATAGGGGATACCTTCAAGAATACCCAGTCATCAACCTGGAACTCTATATCTCTACGGCATACGTCTGCATATGATTTTTGTCGGCTCTGAGCCGTTTTCAGTCGCTCATTTATCAACTTCACTTTTTCAACGGCTTGGTGAACAAGGTTTGGTCCTAATATTTGAGTTTCACCTACTTCAAACCAACCAATAGGCGATCTGCACCGACGCCCATAGAGGGATTCAAATGGAGCCATGTCAATGCTTGAATGATAACTATTATTGTAGGCAAATTCTATCAAGGGCATATGATCACCCAATTACCTTTAAAGTCTAAAACACATGCTCTCAACATATCTTCGAGTGTTTGAATAGTGCGTTCGGCTTGGCCGTCTGTTTGCGGGTGAAATGCAGTGCTAAGGTTCACCTGTGAGCCCAAACTCTTTTGGAATGATCTCCAGAAATGTGCCGTAAATTGGGTACCCCTATCTGAAATAATAGATAGTGGAGTCCCATACAAGCGAACAACTTCCCTTACATATAGCTTGGCATATTCTTCGGCTGTGCTGTTGGATTTAACTGGCAAGAAGTGGGATGATTTCGTCAACCGATCAATGATCACCCAAATGGAATCATGTCTCTTAAAAGAGGAAGGCAAACCTGTAATGAAATCCATATTAATAGCCTCCCTTTTCCATATTGGAATGTCCATAGTTTGAGCTAGGCCATCGGGTCTCTGATGTTCTGCTTTAACTTGTTGGCAATTGGAGCATTGTGCCACGTATTTCGCAATATTCCTTTTCATGTCATTCCACCAGTAGACCTCCTTAAGGTCATGATACATCTTTGTGGAACCTGGATGAATTGAGTATCGGGAACAATGTGCTTCATCCATGATTTTCTTCCTTAGCCCATCTATATGTGGAACACACAGTCAACCTTGACATCTCAACGTGCCATATTCTGCTAAATTGAATGCAGTAATTTGATGCTCACAAATCCCTTTTCAATATTGTAGAAATATTGGATCGTCATACTGTCTCTTTCACTATGCCACTAATGATGATTCGGGAGTATTCTGCACGACTACGCCTCCATCTTTGGCTTCAAGAAGTTGGACTCCCAGACTGGCTAATTTGTGAACATCTCGTACTACTTCTTGTTGTACACATGGAAAATGTACTAGACTTCCCATAGATAGTCGACTAAGAACATTTGCTACCACGTTAGCTTTACCTGAGTGGTAGAGGATGTTCACATCATAGTCCTTCAAGAACTCCAGCGACCTTCTCTGCCTGATATTCAAATCTTTTTTCTTGAAAAGATATTGGTGACTCTTATGATCTGTAAAAATATCAACATGTACCCCATACAAATAGTGTCGCCAAATCTAAAGCGCAAATACCACTGCAGCAAGCTTCAAATCATGAGTGGGGTAGTTTTGTTCGTGTTTCTTCAATTGTCAAGAAGCGTATGCTATCACCTTCCCTTGCTGCATTAAGACGCACCCTAGGCCAATACCTGAAGCATCACAATAAACTACATACCCTTCTGTACCCTCTGGTAAGGCCAATACTGGCGCCTTAGTCAATCTATCTTTCACCTCCTGGAAGATTTTCTCGCACGCATCGGACCACGGAACTTCATTGCCTTTTGCGTCAACTTGGTCAATGGTGCAAAAATAGAGGAGAATCCCTCTACAAACCTGCGGTAATATCCAGCAAGTCCCATGAAACTACGCACCTCCGTCGGAGTAGTAGGTCGAGGCCAACTCTTTACAGCCTCAATCTTTTGGGAGTCTACTCTAATGCCTTCACTTGAGACCACATGGCCAAGAAAAGCCACAGAGTTCATCTAGAATTCACATTTCGAGAACTTGGCATATAGTTGGTGCTCTCTGAGTGTTTGTAAGACAGCTCTCAAGTGATTTGCATGTTCTCTGGCATCATGTGAATATATCAAGATGTCATCTATAAATACAATCACATACATATCAAGAAAGGGTTTGAAAACCCTATTCATCATATCCATAAAGGCTGCTGGAGCATTTGTTAGTCCAAATGACATGACAAGGAACTCAAAGTGTCCATATCTCGTTCGGAAGGCTGTTTTGGGAATATCTACTTCTCGAATCTTTAGCTGATGATATCCGAATCTCAAGTCAATCTTTGAAAAGCACTTAGCTCCTTGCAATTGATAAAAAAAATCATCTATCCTTGGAAGGGGATATTTGTTCTTTATCGTCACTTTATTAAGTTGTCTGTAATCTATAAACATCCGCATCGTTCCATCCTTCTTGCATACAAATAGTACTGGAGCACCCTAAGGCTATATGCTAGGGCGAATGAAACCTTTGTCAAGCAAATCTTTCAGCTGCTCCTTTAGCTCTTTCAATTCTGCTGGCGCCATTCTATAAGGCAGAATGGATATAGGCTGGGTACCGGGATCTACGTCAATACCAAAATCTATCTCTCTAATTGGAGGTAGTCCAGGAAGTTCGTCAGGAAACACATCTGGATATTCATTCATAACAGGCACAGAGTGAAAAGTCGCCATCTGTTTCTCAGCTTGAAGGTTTCTTACATGGACAAGGTGATATAAACACCCTTTGTCTATAAACTTTTGTGCCTTAAGATAGGAAATAAACCTTTCTCTAGGCATCATAGCATTACCCTTCCACTCTAGGACTGGCTCGCCTGAGAAATGGAATCGAGCAACTTTGGCTCAGCAATCAAATGTTGCATAACAAGATGACAACCAATCCATGCCCATAATGACATCAAAATCAACCATTTCTAGCTCTATCAAGTTTGCCAATGTGTCATGGCCACATATTGTTACTAGGCACCCGTAATAGATCCTTCTAGCTATAACAGAGTCTCCTACCGGAGTCGATACTGCAAATGGCTCATGTAATAACTCTGGCTCTACTCCAAATATCTTAGCAACAAATAGAGTAACATATGATAGGGTAGCCCCTGGGTCTATCAATGCATATATTTCATAAGAGAAAATAGATAAGGTACCTGTAACCACATCTGGGGATGCCTCTGAATCCTGACGACCTGCTAGTGCATACATCCGATTTGGGCCAGCTCCAGAACCAGATCCTCTACCCCTGCTTGTACCTCTCCCTGCTGGTGGTTGAGGGCCACGTGATGAAGAAGGCATTGATGCTGAGGATGCTCCTGCAGAGCTAGTATATTGTGGCCTATCACCTCTACCCTCCACTCGAAGCTTCGGACAATCATGTATCTTATGAACCTCAACTCCACACCCATAGCAAGCGGTAGATCCATATCGACACTCTCCCAAATGAGATCGGCCACATTGCCTGCAAGTAGGTCGAGGTTGTACTCCTTGACTAGCACCTCTCTGATAGTGGGGATTAGGTGCCCTCGAGGTCTGAGTCTTCTCCTGCCTGGGTCTGGATGACTGAGCTTGGGCACTAGCAGTTGAGCGGTCTAATGATTGAGCTTGTCTGGGAGGACCTCTACTGGAGTAAGCTCTAGCATCTCCCTGAAATATTCCAGCACTCCTAGCCCTCTTATTTTGTTCCCTATCTCTCTCAGCCCTATGATTTTGTATGCGGTCTTCTGTTTGCTGAGCATGTACCATAAGTCTTGCAATATCCATATCCCGATTTAATGCAGCAACGGTGCAAGAGCCAATCAAATGATCCCCAAGTCCACCAATGAAGCGATGCATCCTTGCATTTTGGGTGTTAACCATCTCAGGAGCAAATCTAGCCAACTGAGTGAATCGCATGCAATACTCCCTGACGCTAAGGTTATTCTGTCGAAAGTTTAAAAATTCATCAACCCTCGCTTCCCTAAGCTCTAGTGGAAGAAAGTGCTCCATAAAGGCCTTAGAGAATCCTTCCAACCTGTTGGAGGAGCATTTTGTCCCCTAGAGTCCACCCACATCTCGTACCAAGCAACGGTGATATCTTTCAGCTGATAAGAGGCTAATTCAACTGCCTCAGTCTCAAAGATATGCATGACCCTAAGAATTCTGTTGATCTCATCTATAAACCGTTGTGGGTCCTCTGTCACCCTAGATCCTGTGAATACTGGGGGATTCATATGGAGGAAATCACGTACTCTGGATCCAGCTGCCTCTTCCTGAACCGTACTAGGTGTTGCTACATTTTGTCTTTGGACCTGAGCAGCTACCAACTGAGTGAGCAACTATATTGCCCCTCTAAGATCTTGCTCTGAGGCACCTGGTGGCAGTACAAGCGGTAAATGAACTACCGTTAGTACTACTGGAGGTGTAGGAACTCCTGTAGCTCCTTCTGTCATGGGAATCTGAGGACCTGGAAGCATAGGACATGGCAAGCTCTGTTGACCACAGCTCTGATCACCTACTAGTTGGGACTGGTCTAAAATGGATGCCTCCTGAGTAGTACTAGCAATGGACCTGGAGCCTTCTTTATCCTTGTCCATACTAGACATGATCTGAATCACAAATGAAAAAAGAGTTTGAGTCAGAATTAACTTTCTATGACTTAGCTGTATCGCACGATCTAGATTGTGAAAGAAGGTCAAATTCCTAAATGCCCATGTAGTCCCTAAATTATAAATATGGCGTGCAACACATTTATAAGAAAGGTCCTACTAGACACGGCTTCATAGACTCCCTGAGACAGTTGAACCTTGGGCTCTGATACCAAGTTTGTCACACCCATAACTAGAAAGGGGCAGACATCAAGGATATACATAAGCACCTGCTAAATGTCTTACTAATATCATGCCAAAGCTGTAGATTCATAAGTAGCGGAACCTATATGAAGACACATACTAAAACATAGATAACAAGAGGGCACATTGGGCTACTTTACAACGGAAGCAAGACTAAGTCTACGAAGCCTCTAAAGAGTATGCCTCTGAGAATCTAATAACTAATCGGGACAGGGCCCCGACATACCTATTATGATATATGTACATACGTAGCAAAATATAGGCTCTAAATATCTAATAGCTCCAGGTAGAAGTGGAGCTTACCAACTGCTAAACTAGAAGTCTCACTTAGGACTTTATGTTAAGAAAACTTATCATTTAAAAACTCCCAAAATGACTTTGAGATTAGATTAAAGGCTAAAGTAATTACCTTTTAAGAAATATATATATGTTTTAGAAAATAAGTAGGGAAGTAGGCTTATTTAATTAACAAAAAAATGTAATTATAGAATAAATCCCAATAGCTAGGCCTATCTTATATTCTTGACATCACACCCTTTACAAAATATTGGCTATTCTTACTTTTTTTAAAAAAAATCTATTATTGCTAAAACATTTTAATTTCTTAAAATGTTATTTCAAGATTTTAGATATGCCAATAGGTTCAAAATACAAGGTACATACATATATATGTCATACGCAAAAAGGTACAAATCCTATATTTTTGAGTTTTCTCTATATATAACTTATTATTTTCTTACACTTCATATTATATTTTCTCATATCTACTATCACTTTTACAAATGTTACTTATTTTTTTAATCCCTACACTTTAATATATACATTATTTTACTACATATTTACACCCGATTACTATCTTATGTTATTTTTTAATTTTCTTTCATGTCTTAATTCAATATATAAATAAAATGACAAATTTTCATATCTTTTAAACTCAATATTTATTTTTGATACATTTATATAAGGCACCTCTATATTCTTCAACATATAAAATTGTCGTACATTTTTAGTACATTTATTTATTTATTACCGTATGATAAACATACTACTATTAATTTTATTTAATAGACATATATATGTCGTACCTTGTATTTTAATCTTTTTCTTAAACTAATAAAATTTACTTACCATTGATTTCAAAGCAAATAAATAAACAAGTTTACCTAATATATTTTCCTAAATTGAGTTTAAGGACTATCTTCGGATAGGGTTTGAGGGATGCTTAATACCTTCCCCTCGAGTAACCAAAACCTTTACTCATAATCTCACTGGTTTCGCAAATCAAAATAGAGTTTACATTTACATATTTAAAAAATGGTTTTCCTAATATTTTCCTTAAAATTTAGGTGGCGACTCTAAAACAAAAACATATTTTTTCAAAATCAGAGTGTCAGCCATATTATGTTGTGAACTGTTTCGGCTAGTTCGGAATAGGGGTGCGACATTGCCTTTCTTCATTTCATCAGTTTGTTTTGTTCCTTTTTGCCTGTTAGTGTCCTTGCTTTGTTCCTCAATCCATATACCTGAAAATAAAGGATTTAACATCAGTTTATGGCACAAATTAAGCATTTGAGGACACTAAATCTATATAAACAAAGCCCCAAATGAGTCCAAATCTCAGACTCATCAACACCCCCAACTTAAACTTTTTCTTGTCCTCAAGTAAAACTCAAGATCATCAGTTCAAAAAGGGATGTCTCAAATAGTGTTGCATACCATTCAACATTAATGCACACAACAAGGCTTAACTTACTCATGTAATGATCAATTGTGCACTCAAAGATTCAAATTGTAACTCACCGTTATCAAAGATGCTCAAGTTCACAATACTTGCTTCAAATACAAGTTCAAGCTCAACAAAAGTACTCAAATGCCCTTACAACAAAGATGATTCCCTATTCACACAAAGTTCTTCAACAATTTATAGTTCCGGGATCACAGACAACTCTCACACTCACAAAGATGAACACATGCATGGCTTCACCCATAGGTTTCCCCTTATTTTCCAATCAACAATTGTTTCAGCTCATTCAAGATCACAAAAATCTTTTCAAGGCTTGTAACGGGGATGAGTGCTAAGGTATGGTCATTTAGGCTTAGCGGTTGCTACTCTCATGAAGTATGGTCTCCACATCACTTTCTTCTTTTTCTTTAACATTTTGATCATGCTCCTAATTCACCCCATTATTCAACTTCAAATGGACTACCGGATACCCCATTTCTTTTGCAACTTCCACTACTTTATTTCACAATTTTTTTTCATTCTTTTTCTTTTTCTTTCTTCTTTTATTTTTTTTTACATGGAGGGGTCCCATCTTTTTCAAAACCATTGCTCAAAGGGGGAATTTCTCACACTTCTTGATTTCCCTTCTCTTTTCAGCACACCCCAACTTAGGCTTTTGGACTAAGTTGGCTATTTAAACAAACCACACTTCATGAGAGTTATGGGTGAATGGATAAAGAGGGGTCACAATTGTTCAAGTTTCTTCCAAGAAAAGGATAAGACTCAAGAGGGTTCAAGAAAGGTTCACACATCTCACAACGTTGGCCACAAAAGAGGTATATTGTCAAATTGTTTTACTCTTCAAAATTGTTGCCTAAGATCATTTCAAGTGCTTGTGCATCACTTAGTCAACTGGACCAACGGGGCAAATTCTAGGTGTCATCGCACACAATGTTCAAGGTAATCTCATCACACAAGGCATTGGCACCAATATCAAACAAGACTCCGCACTTTCTAGCTAGTGTGGAATGCTCATCACAAGAGATTCATTCGATTACCGGCTAGTCACAACGAGATGCTAAAGGTTCACACAATGTCTATGCAACTTCATTTGTCCTCATCGTAGCCGCACATTCATTTCGTTCAATTAATAGCACTATTCAAGTCATCGGTATTGATCATAACCGATACTCAAATTTGCAAAAGAACAACCACAATCATAGACAATAGAGGTGACACAAAATTTTAAAATAGGTCAAAACCATTTCCATAAAAAACATGGAGCCGCAAGCTTAAGCATCCACAAGATTAAGATCCATACAAAATCAAACACAAATATAGATCGCAAAAACCCAATATATACAAATAAAATGTAATCACAAGAGGTAGGTATGGAAATACCTCACCCCACCCACAAAAGAAAAATAGTTATCGTCAAATGCAACTAAAACAAAGATAATCAACAAAAACAACAGAGAGGGAGGTAAAGATGTCATCCTGCCAGGATAAGCCTAGGGTAAAGTCCGCATCGTAGTCACTCCATCTGTCTGGGTATCAGTGCCTGGGGTCACAATCTGGGTTGGGCATCAGTGCCCGATGTAACATCAACACTCAGTTACAAATGTTACTTATTTTTTTTAATCCCTACACTTTAATATACACATTATTTTACTACATATTTACACTCGGTTACTATCTCATTTTATTTTTTTTATTTTCTTTCATGTCTTACTTCTATATATAAATAAAATGAAAAAAATTCATATCTTTTAAATTCAATATTTATTTTTGATACATTTATATAAGACACCTCTATATTCTTCAACATATAAAATTGTCATACATTTTTAGTACATTTATTTATTTATTATCGTATGATAAACATACTGCTATTAATTTTATTTAATAGACATATATATGTCGTACCATGTATTTTACTCTTTTTCTTAAGCTAATAAAATTTACTTACCATTGATTTTAAAGCAAATAAATAAACAAGTTTTCCTAATTATATTTTTCTAAATTGAGTTTAAGGACTATCTTCGGATAGGCTCTGAGGGATGCTTAATACCTTCCCCTCGAGTAACCAAAACCCTTACTCAGAATCTCACTGGTTTCGCAAATCAAAAAAGATTTTAAATTTACTTATTTAAAAAAAGGTTTTCCTAATATTTTCCTTAAAATTTAGGTGGCGACTCTAAAACAAAAATATTTAGTTTCAAAATCAGAGTGTCTGCCATATTATGTTGTGCATTGTTTCTTCTAGTTCTAAATAGGGGTGCGACAACTTGGCGACTTTGTTGGGGAACTTACTTAGGTTTTAACCTTAGAAAACTTAATCTAGGAATAAATTTTGTGATTACTTGTTTATATTCATCTTATTATTTGCTTTGTTAAAATGACATATTGCTTTGACTGAAAGGTCGCAAGTTAAATCCAAGCATGTGTTCCTTATTTGTTCTAAAACACTACTTGTTATTGCTTTCCCTACACTGTCATTTGTACTTTCTGTAGTCTTTGGCCATACACAAACACACTCTATACATGCGAGGGGTGTTCCTATACTCTTCCAAAACTCTCTTTGGATTCCTTAGTTTCAGAGTTGGTGCAATTAAGATAGTGCGCCTTCTCGCAATTACTCAGTCTCACTCTCAATCATCTTGGGAAAAAAATCCTACTCTAGAAATAACTCATGCTGGATAGCCTTAGGAAAGACAATATAAGGTATTGTCATTGCATTTAGGAAACCACCCAAATGTTAATGAGTTTCTTTTTTAAAAATCGAAGACATAAACTTTGTGTGAAATTGATATAAATTATCCAAACTAAAACACTTAACGGATTTGGATCAAATAGCTCATCATACCCTTTTATCTTTCTTTCAGATGCAAATCAACCAAAACCTTCCTAATATCATGATGATGACTGAGGTCCCCCGAACTTTGAAAGAGTGATGGGGAAACATCCGAGTGGCATACGGAAATGAGATTATGCCACACCTGGGTCATTAACTGATCTATTGAATGTGGAGGCAAACAAGTCACTTATTACTCTAATGATTGAATTTTGGCAACCAGCAACAATGACTTTCCAGTTCGCAGATTTTGAAATCACACCAACACTGGAAAAGATAAGTCAAATTCCTTATTTACCGTTGGTTGGCAGAGAACCCTTGGCCCCGCGCACTACATCGGGAATCGATTTTCTCCAGTCTTTGGGTTTGAGGGTAGGCCCATGTTTGTGAAGAGCTGACGAGAGATGGGTCAAGTTGGATTATCTGTTTAAAAGGGTCTGTCATTGAGATAGCTATGATAAGTTCCAGCAAGAATTCTTCATCTCTAGAGTTGGTTGGGAAAGGCAAAGGGCTATTTTTTTGTGATGGCCTTTTTGGGTATTATGATCTTCCCAAAGAAAAAAGGTTGTGTCGACATCAACCTACTACCTATGGTCATCTTCATGTTTAGGGGACCTGTTACAGTGACCATTGTACCCATGATCTTGACAGAAATATTTTGATCACTATCCCTCTGCTCTAGAGGATATGATCACTTTAAGGGAAGTAACCTATTGTTACAGATTTGGGCGTTGGAACACTTCTATCAAAGATAAGCAAAAAATGACACTAAAGCAGACTTACACAACAAAATTAGGAGCCATGCGATGAGATTGAGCACGTGGGATGCCCCAAATAATGAAGAAGGTTGGCGTCTTTTCCTGACCCACCTCACAGGGAACCGTATTCAATGGCGACTACCATGGGTCCATGGACAAGCTTTGTTGAGAGCTAACCAGGCCTATTTCATTGAGTTGATTGGGTTGGAAGTCTTCCAGCCTTATGCACCTCTAAGAGTCATCCGGTTGTTTGGGATTATCCAAGGCATTCCTTTATGGTCAAATATGACATTAATAGAGGTCGATTATGAAGGAAGAATCCTGATCGAAAGGATCGCTGCTTTGGTACAAGGATGGTGCGGTATTCTCAACTCAGACATGGGGGTTGAGTCGTAGTGCACGCCTGAATATTATACTTGGTTTATGATGGGAGGAATTCTCGCTAGACCTATCTATGAGGGAATCTTAGAGTTCACAGACACTCAAAGATCAAATCAAATTGGCACGGAGCTATTGAACCTCATGCACATCACTACAACCATGTTTCATCAGGTGACCCCATGTTCAATCGACCATCTCATACAGGTAGTTGATGATGAACCAAATGAAGAGATGGAGGAAGACCTAGAAGAGGATCCTAGAGAGCCAACTGAGGAGATGGAGGGGATTCAGAAGGATATTCAGAGCATGACCCTAAATTGCATGACCCTAGAGATGGAGGAGTGATGAGTATAGAGGATGAACCTGTCCCAACAGTAGAAGTCGCTCACTCGGAATATGGTTCTATAGGGTTTGATGAAAGGGAATATTTAAACAATTGGGAATAGAAGATTGACGAATCCCCAAAGTACCACCCAGGCCATTTAATGATGGGGATGATGACAGTGACGATGTTGTAAGTCGTCTTTCTTTTTTGAGCTCTCTCCTCAAAGTGCCGTATGGCCTATCCCTCTTATATGCCCTATGGCCACACCCGTACTTTCATTTCTTAGGCTTCTAATCGCCTACCTCAATATATATCCAAGACTACCTTAATCAATGAAGTTATGTTTGCTCCAAATTTAAAATGTGTTTAAATGGATCATTTATCATCATACTAATTGCAATGTAGGCCTACCTCAGCCAAAAAGAGGCTCTATATTAGGACGCGTTTTGAATGTCGCCAAATTGGCGTATATATGTGTTACACTTACATATTTATTACATATTTCAATATTGCCCAAACTAACATAGTTTTCTGTTTTTCTTTGTTTTCTTTTCTTTTTCATCATTTATCCCCAAAAGAACGTTGATTTGTGTCGACTTTAAAACTGGCTGACTCACGATACAACCTCCAATCCAAAGGGAAGATGACTAATAGAGACGAGTTCAACGCTGCTGCAAACATAATGATACCTATTGAGAACCCCGTAGGTTCTCGAAACATGACAGACATCCAAAATGAAGAGAAAATGGCTCGCATGGAGCAAGAACTCAAGATCTTGAGGGAAGAATTATGCCAATTGCGAGACTTGGCCAAACTGTCGACTACCACTTTCCCTACTTTCAAGACGCCTATCTACTTCGCAAAGGTTGACTTGCCTTCTGCCGACTTGCCAAATCAGCCTAAACAAAATCAAGAGCACATGGTCGAGTTCCACCAGCTTCTCCAACCGCAGTTTGGACCATTCCTGACCTCTCTAATTGTGACCCTACCGTACCTATAATGCAGCAAATACTTGGGGCACATGTCGCCGCTTTCTATGAGCCACTTGTTCCACCTGTATATGCCACTGAAGCTCCTACCTTCACAACGCCAGTTGTGGTTAATATCCCGTACAAAGTCGATCAATATGCAGAAATGGAGAAAGATGCCTAGCTAAAAGAAGATGCATCGATAAATGCCCAATTTCATGGTCTAAAAAAAGCGTTGAAAAGCTTACAAGTCACTAGAGGAACAAAGAGTATGGATTATGATAACTTGTGCATCCAGCCAGACATTGACATGCCGGTAGGGTACAAACCACCAAAGTTTGACATTTTTTATGGAAAAGGTGACCCTCACGTGCATTTAAAGGCATATTGTGACAAGTTAGATAGTGTAGGGAGAAATGAAAAGCCGAAGATGAAGTTGTTCATCTGGAGTCTGTCTTGAGAAACATTGGCCTGGTATAAGCGCCAAGATCCTCGAAAGTGGCGTGATTGGCAGGAAATGGTTGAAGATTTCATGACTCGTATTAGATTCAATACTGAAATTACAGCTGACAAATTCTTATTGGCCAACATACAAAAGAAACAATCAGAGAATTTCTAGGAGTACGCACAACGTTGTTGAACTGAAGCCGCAAGGGTGCAACCACCCACTAGATGAGAGTGAGCTCTCGAAGGACTTTATTCGAGCTCAAGAAGGTGTCTACTTTGACAAGATGATGTCAATGATGGGCCAGAAGTTTGCAAAATTGGTCAAGATGGGGGACTTTATTGAGGAGGGTGTTAAATGTGGAAAAATTCAGTCTATGGTCGCATTGCAAGCTGCAAGTAGGGCTATACAATCAGGCTCCATTAGCGGCAACTAAAGGAAAAATGGAGGATGTTTCAGCTGTCACTTACCAATAAGGAGGACCATCCCACCGATACTCCAATAATCCTAAGATTGTTGCACAGACTTCATACGTCCCATACCAAGTATATAATACCCAACTCCACTATAATCCATCCCGAGCACCAGCATACCAAAATCCACCAAAATAGACCAACATATGGATTGAGGCCATGTTCGAACCTCAAGGCTAGAAATGCTCGCATTTACACACCTATTACTGAACCTTATGCCCAATTGTTTGAGAGGTTGAGGACAACAGGAGTGTTGCAACCAGTTGAAGGAAAAATTCTCGATCCAATCACTCGTAACTTCGATGGAAAAAAGCGATGCGCTTACCACTCGGGAATTCAAGGACATGACACAGAAGATTGTTATGGTTTGAAGAACCAAATCGAGTCTTTGATCAAGAGAGGAGCAATCAAATGCAATCCAGTACCTCCCAATGTAAACAACAATCCCTTTCCAAACCGTGAGAATTGGGAGGCCAACATGGTTACTCTAGATGACGAATATGAGGGTCCCGACTACCCAAATATAGATGAAGCAGATGTCATGATATTTTCAATGCAACCTGTTATCGCTATTCAACTAAGGGAACCTCTGAGCATCCAAACATATCTCCTAAGAGTTGTAGTGACCACTCTAATCGCTGGAAA
The DNA here is from genome assembly GCA_036250505.1 of Solanum acaule. Taxonomy (NCBI): domain Eukaryota; kingdom Viridiplantae; phylum Streptophyta; class Magnoliopsida; order Solanales; family Solanaceae; genus Solanum; species Solanum acaule. Next base: position 47,781 of record JAJOOR010007427.1, on the reverse strand, counting down.
TTCTGAGTACGACACCAAAGCAGTCCCATGGGACTATCAAGTAGGCGCCAAGGGCAAGATGATTGACACTGTCGTGGCTCAAGGAATTACTAGGTCGGGAATGTGTTATTCCTTAGAGGACCTAAAACAAACAGTTCTTGGAAAAATACAGAATCCAAAGAAGAATCTTACCGATGCTGAAGCCACATAGTTTTGGAAGAAGATGCAATCTAAAGACTATTCAGTCGAAGAGCAACTGAAGAAGATGCTAGCCCACATATCCATTTGGTGTTTGCTTATGAGTTCTGAAGGTCATAGGAATGTTTTGATGGAGGCGTTAAACGGAGTACACAATCCAAAAGACACCACAAGTGAAACCTTAGCTGCAACGATTGGGAGAATAGTGGAAGCTAACAAGATTTCTTTCCATGATGATGAGTTGCCTGCATAAGGGGCTGGGCACAACAAAGTGCTTCACATTGTAGTCAAATGTTTTGATAAGATTGTGACTCAAGTTTTAATTGATGGTGGTTCTGGATGCAACATATGTCCTTTCACCACTCTGAGAGATTTAGGCGTTAATATGGAAGAGATAAGGGAAAGCCGTGTGAAAGTTAGAGGTTTTGATGGAGCACAAAGAAGTGTCATTGGAGAGATCTATCTTACATTGCAGGTGGGGCCAGCTGAATTCCCCATTCTATTTCAAGTGATGGATGTATCATCCAACTACAACTTGTTGTAGGGAAGACCATGGGTTGACATGGTGAGAGTGGTTCCTTCCACTTTCCATCAATGTGTAATGTTTGAGGCACAGAAGTTACCATCCACGGGGAGCTCAGTCACCCCATCCTTTCTGTTAATTCTATCCCAGTCACTGATGAGTTAGACGAAACCACTTTTCACACTTTGGAAATCATGAAAGTTGTAAGGGTTAATGAGGAAGCAGAGCCCGATGATATCAAATTGTCAAGTGCAGCAAAAATGGTTGCGTCAGAAATGTTGAAGCATGGGTATCAGCCAAAAGAGTGGACTTGGACAAAAGTCCAATGGCATAGTTGAGCCAATCCAGCTGAAGCATCAGAGAGGCAGCAACAGACTCGGATATGAGACTACCTTGGGAAGAGTCCAGCACGAGTCAAGCAAGACAATTTTTGTACTAGAACAAGCTTTGATTCCAGATCAAGCTAGCATTGATGAAATTGTAGAAGGAATAGGTCATCTATTCGTGGCTACGGCTGGAGAAGAGGAAGAAATAAATCTCAACAAATTGATCATTCGTGATGCTGAACCTCGAGAAATCTTGTAGAACTGGACCATTAGTCCGTCCCTGTTTCAACCAGAGTCCTGGTAGTGTGGAAAAGTAGTTTTGATTTTAAAATTCGCATGATCAAATTGACGCTTTAATCATGCCTAATCTTTTGTTGTTTGCCTCTTCTAAAAGCTAGAATGCTTTGAAAATAAAAAAGTCTTTGTTTTTCATTAAAAAATTTCTCGTTATTTTAAATATCTATTTATTTTAATTTACTTTTTGCACTTTTCAGCACTTATATTAATAAAAATTCCTATTCAATGGTTATGACATGTAACGAATCCACCGAGCGAGGTGAAAGTGATGAACAAGACCACAAAGAGTATTATGAAAACATAATGCCTGAAAATCTACCACATCAGATCAAGCAAGTTGAAAGCCAGAAGAAACCCAATATGGATGAAACAGAGGTTGTCAACTTAGGAGATGAGGAGATCGTGAAGGAAACACGAGTAAGCATACATTTGAAGGCTGAAAGAAAGAAAGAGTTAATACAATTGCTTAAGCGGTACGTTGACATATTTTCTTGGTCTTATGATGACATGCCATGATTAAGCATTGATATTGTCTCGCACAAATTACCAACTGATCCTACTTGTCTACTAATTAAACAAAAGACAAGAAAGTTCAAGCCAAATTTGTGTTTGAGGATCAAGGAGCAGTAATCTTAGTAGAAATGGTTAGTAGAGTGAGCACAAAGCCAATCAATTCAGACGCCATCAAGAATACTACATCTGAAGACCTCAAGATTAGCGCTTATGTTTTGTACTTTTGCATTTTTATATAACAGAACTACGTCTAGACCTAACTTCCCATGGTGGGGTACGTAGGCAACCCACATCGGATCCGGTCTCCCTTAAAAAAATCAAAATCATCATTTCCATGTATTTAGAACTACGCTCGACCTGAATTCCCTCGGTGGGATAATTAGATAATCCTTGTCGGATTCGGTCCCTTGCATTTTTCTTTTCCCTATTGTAATCTAAACTACGTCCTGACCTGATTCCGCTTGGATACGTAGGAAGACTGAGTCATCATGCCCGGTCATTGCATTTCATATTTTTCACTTTCCTATTGTATCTGAACTACGTCCTGACCTGATTTCGCTTGGATACGTAGGCAGCCTGAGTCAGGCCCGGTCATTTCATTTCATATATTTCACTTTCCTATTACATCAAACTACATTACGACCTGATTCCACTTGGATACATAGGCAACTTGAGTCAAGCTCGGTCATTGCATTACATACTTCTATTTCTCTCACTTGTGTTCGAACTACTTTATGATCTGATTCCTACTTTGGAGATACGTAGGTAGCCTGAGTCAGGCTCGATCAATTCTCTGCATAATTTCCATTTTTTTTCTTACCCTTAGGAAACACTTCCTAATAGTTAGCGTAACCTCAGAATCTGAAGAATCTTGATCGTCGCAATGTTTGCAAAAGAGCTAAGGAAGCTTCACCAGGAGGGTAAAAGCAAGAAGACTATGCTGGATATAGTCAACAAAATGGAAAGCTCGATGGACTTCAGAATATGTCATAATCTAAAAATGTTGGAGAATTACTATATATATATATATACACATAATATATACGTAGTATACTTATTTTCTAGAAAAACAAGCGAATTTTTTTCAAAAAGATTTTTTCTACTCTTCCACCTACCTAGTCTCTAGGTTAAGAAACTACATACGTGCTAGGAAGACGTCGAAGGATTCTAATGATGAGGCTTCAGTCCGCGAGTCGATACAAATCAACAATCCCTCCCAAACTAAAATTTTCTTTGAGTGCAGGAACACAAGAATAAAAAAAATAACATCAAGTCTCAGGGCATGACCAGAAATGCCATTCGACTTCTCACAATCATGTGCCAAAATACTCTTTCCCTACTTTATTTCCCGAAAGTACTTCAACTTGCATCTTATATCTAAGAACATTTCATTAAAATTTTGCAGGTACGCTCAAGATCCAGACCAAATACTGAAGAAAGAGGATCCTCGTAGGAAAATAGGATAGTTAGCTTTCTGTCAAAATAACTCCACCAATTGGAGCTTGTAAACTAACTTCTTCAACAACTCCGCCAATCGGAGACCACCGTCTAACAACACCAAACTCCACAAGTCTAGAGTTGTACATAGCAAATGTCACTCAAACCCCATCGATCGAAGGCTGTACAAACAAACATCGGCCAAACTCCACCAATTGGATATTGTACATAGCAAGCATCATCAAACCCCGCCAACCGGAGGCTGTACATAGTAAATGTCACTCAAACTCCGTCAACCAGAGGCTATACATAGCAAACATCATCAAACTCCGCCAACCGGAGGCTGTACATAGCAAACTTCGTCAAACTCCACCAACTGGAGGCTGTATATAGCAAATGTCGATCGAACTCCGCCGATCAGAGCCTGTAGATACGCAAAAGAAGCAACACTCCGCCAATCGGAGACTAACATCGTAGCAACGTCACCGAAGCTCCACCAATCGGGGGCATGCAAGCATAGAGACGCTGTCAAACGCCAACAATCAAATGTTACATTACAAGCTTTACACAGCCGGGTTTTTACATTACAACAACCCCGCCAGCCGGAGGCTTTACATTACAAGCTTTACACAGCCAGATTCAGCCTTTTACATCACCACAGCCTCTCCAATCGGAGGCCTCTACATTACAAATTACTTTACCTACATCACGTTCACAATACAAAAAGGGGCACATCAACAATCGTTTGGACATCTACACTCTACTCCTTACATTACTATTTCAATTGATAATTTTTTTTTAACCACAACAGGTACTTTTCACCCTTTTACATGTTTTGCAGGACAACACATTACAATGAGGAACTCCCTCTAAGCAGCAAACTAGGGCAGGTTAGTGCAATGTCAAGCATCACTAGCTACGTCAAGGATTCACTTTCAAAACTCAACTCGACTCAATTTTTTGAAGTTCAGATTTATATCTTACTTATAACTCTTTCATGTCTCAGTTCATTATAACTCGACATTGGGGCAATCTTTTTGAAAATTCATCCCTCTACCATAGGTCTTCAATAGAAATTGCTACGGAACATTTCTCATTCAAGTTTCTTTAGAACTATATCTTGTCCCTCTATTCATGCTAATCTCTTAATACCTCGCCACCAAAAGATTTCAGTATTACCATAATTAGATACTGGGCAAATTTTAATAAAATTTGCTATGTTCCAACACTCTCGAACTACATATGGCCTGATTTCTTATGAAGCCTGAGATATGTAGGCAACTCAGAAGCCAGAGTTCGACCATAACTCCATAAACATTTCTTGCCATGTTGTTGCTCAAAGTATATTTTGGTGGTCGCCTAAATTGGATTGTGCAAATGTTTCTTTGTCCACGTCTTCTCTACTCTCCTCCATGGACAAAGAAAGGGGCAAGCTGTTGACACCTAATTTTGGATCTCCACATTAGTTTAACTAAAGTTTTAATAATAATAATAATAATAATAATAATAATAATAATAATAAAATATATATATGTTATGAAATTTTTGTAGGAATACGAAAAGATTTTTAATTATTTATTTTATTTGATAAAATTTATTTCATAAATATATTATATAAATATTACTACTTACTTTCTCATTTTTAAATTTCACGTCAAATAAATATTGTTTTAAGGGTTAACTCAATTTTCTAATTAAATATAATTTCTATTATTGCGATAAATATTTTTTTTGACATTTTAAAATTAAGTAGGCTTAATTAATTAATAAGTTACTAATTTCTATTAATTTTACTTTTAGAATAACTAATTTTATCAAATAAGCTAGTCTTGCAAAATAATTCTTTTAAAATTATGGCTATTTAATAAAGAAAAGGTTATAATTTAAATGAAGTTAATTTGAGCAAATTTGGCAATCCAAGTCATTTTAATTTGGCCAATCCACGCGTGCCACATAAGAAGCACATGGATTGTGCACCTTCAGATTCTATCTCAACCGTCCAATTTAATGTAAGGGCCCAATTTAATTCAACATTTTTCTATCTATATATATATGTATTCAACACTTGATTAATTTTGACCCTCCGATCAAACGATTAGACGACCCAAAATGATTAAGACTCTTCCTTCTCCCAAAAGAGACCTATCATCCGCTATACTCTAGATCAACATTGAATTTTCCTTTTTCCCCAGAACCCTTACGCGTTTTCTTCTTCCAAAGACAAAACGTCTTCTCCATGGCCGCCCACACTCGTTGCTCAGACCCCTACACTAGCTGTGTCTTCTCCACAGACGCGTATGACCACCCAAGGCTCCTTTCCCATTGTCTCCTATGGCCGCACCCACGTGCTCCTCCATCCCCTCTGTTAGTGAAACGACTCTGGCCGCTGGAAAAATACCCCATCAGTCACTCAACCCTCTCAAATCGACTAGAAAAGGTCGATTCTTGAGAGATTTTTCTTCTCCTTCATGATTTCTTCGTTGTTTCCTCTGAGATTTGCGTTTCCAAGTTTGAATTCTTGGAGCCCAAATTGACTATAAAAGGATGGACTTCGGGTCTCAACAAAACTTCAAATAATCGATTGAAAAAATCCAAAAACAAACGGAAACGATCGAACAACAATCCAGAAATTGAACAACACCAACAAAGGTCCGGAAATCATCTAGGGAACAAATTTTAAGGTTATTATCCTTTGTTCTCTGTTTCCGATTTACTGCTTTGAGTTGAAGAGGAAGTTCGAAGTTGAATTCTTCACGTCAAAGCCTTAGTTTGTTGCTCCAAGAAGGGTAATTTCGTCTCCTCTTACATTCTTTTTTCGATGCGACGTGTTATGTGTTCAGCACTTGGTATAGAATCTGTTATTATGTGTATCTGATTCCCCTGTCTTAGTCCTTACTTTAATTTCGTCTTCTTGGATGTCTATGGGCAGTAGGTGTGAGTCAAGAATCAGTGGAGTTGTTTGAATGTTACGTGTTGATTATTATTTTATTAACTTGATTTTGTATCCATACAACTAGCCGAATCTATACCTTCTTTTGCTTGCTATAGTTTGATGTTCACTTAGTCTCCACGTTGAGTGTGCTAATGGCGTAGCTCTGTTTCATCACTTTTTGTTTGAATCATAACTGGAATGCTGGCCGTGTTTCTCTTGTATCTCAGCTGCTCATATCTTTAATGTAAACTCGAGTTAGAATCGTCTTAGAAAGCATAAGACATGTTCATATTGCTAATTTCGAGTTCTGCAACACGCGTTTAGCCAGATTTATATTACTCTCCGCTGCTAAGTGATATCCATGTTTAGGCTGATGTGTTGAACCTTAGATATTTCATAAGTTATCTTGTTGTTTCGCAAGTCATATTTAATTTAAAGTTGAAGGAGTCTTGATTCTAAGTTTTGTTTACTCCTTCAAGTATAATCAAACTTTGCCTAAATAATCATTTTCTAAGTATAAATGAGCCATTTCGAACTCTTAAGATTAGTTCTTCCTGATCTACTTTCCCCCCTTCGTGTTTCGTCTTCTCTGGATATATATTTTTCTTTCTGCTATTTAATGTTGTTAGTCAGGTGTCACTCACCATGTTTGAAGGTTCCTAGCTCCTGTCATTCTCTGATTTATGCCTGTTTTGGGGTAATCAACTCGACTGAACCTATACTTTTATTGCAAAATGCATAATCACCAAGTTTAAGCATATAAAATAATTTATATGAACCAAAATACATATCCATGGCAGACATATTTTGTGTATGTGTGTTAGGAAGACAACATTTTATTCATAAATGTAACACAAAATCTATCTTGATCTTTGGTTGTTTGGAATTTTTTTGAAGCCTAAGGTGTATTATTTACCTCCTGAGAGATCAGCATGCATAGCTTCAAATTAACTTAAATTTTGATTAGTTATTCACTAAAATGATCAGATTCAAGAGCCTTACACTTGCTGTCTTTTTACGTTATAGTAGTGGTGTAACTCATTCTATTCCCATGAGAACTCTTATTTCACACGAGTACGAATTGCACTTTGGTTAATCTTTTTCATATCTCTCTAAAGGAGCTTGTGAACTAGGTTGTGCTGCTTTATAATTAGAAGAACAGTAGCACTGCATCTTTTGACAGAATATTTTAGCTACTATCTATTAGGATGTGCTTATTGTTTAATTATAATCTTTTACGCTTAAGGTTGATCAATTTCTATTCTGTACATATACTCAAGCTGCCCCTGATCGCATATTAGTTTGAAAAAGTTACATGAAGTATGAAATATATTTTTAAGCATGATCAGCAACCAATTGTGAAATCATTGTAAAACTCGCACATCGATACAACTATCCAACTGATTTTTATATGCTCGCTTGAATGGTATCTTAAAGCCGATCAGAAACTCTATAGATTGATTAAAGTTCGGTATACTAATTGCTTAAATGTCATCAAGAAACTGCCAGGATAGTATCATGCTGATGTTGTTGTTTCTGAGTATATTTTCTAATATGCCAATGACTACATGATTCTTATTTTTTATGTCTTCTGATAAATCTAAAGTCCACTTGCTAATTCTACTTCTTCTTTGTTTGTCACATGTACACACGGGAGTGCGTTTGGAGTTAGTATATAACTCCATCTCTGTCCAAATCAGAGAAGCGACTGATAGCCGCATAAGCTCGTGTCTAGCAGCCTTTATCACGTCAAATAGTGTCCAGCACTTCTTCTTTGCTCCAAAGCTCCATATTTTCTTACCTATACATACACTTATAGTGTTGTCTTTCAACTAACATCTTACACATTAGTATTTTACTCTTATATAAGCTTGCTTTTATTTTGTTTGGGTTTGTACGAATCAACTTAGAACCATGGTAAGACGTAGCTGCCCACCTCGCATCCCTTTAGATATTGGGTTTAGTATAGTCCCTTAGCTTATAAGCATTACTTTCTAGTTATGTTTTATTTGTTACTCAATATTTTTAGTCATGAAGGCACAACCTCATAAAGAAATTCAACTAAGGAATAATGTTTGTTTTTTCAAATAATGTGAACTTATTTTCAGATTCTTTTCATAAACAAGTGTTTAAAGTGTGGTTTTCGGTATCCTAAAAGTGCAGACTTTAAAGTTGAAGCGAAGTGCAGATTTTTTTAAGGTTAATGATATCACGTTCTTAAGAGTTTAAGAGTGGTATATTGAGTCTAAAAAATGCAGCATTTTGAGCACAAAAGAGTGCAGAAATTGAGCTCAAAATGTGCATAATTTGAGCATAAAGGATGCAGATTTTTTTTAGGTAAAAAATGCAGATTTTTAGCTTTAAAATTGTAGATTTTTTTTTTGTGTGAAAATGTGGCTTTAACATGCTCTACTAAGCAGATTTTTTTTTAGTGTAAAACTGCAGGTTTTTTTTGAGGCTCAAAACACAACCCTTTTGTGGGTTTAAAGTGTAAATTTAAGTTTAAAAATGCAGTTTTTAAGAGATAAAAACTGCAGCTTTTTAACGACTTCACTTTGCAGATTTTCTAAGTATAAAATGTGCAACTTTCCTTGGCTTAAAGCCTATTTCTTTTAGGACCTAAAGGTGAATACTTTGAATCTAAAACGATATAGTTTGAGAGATTAAAAGTGCACTATCTTAAGAGGGCAAAACAAGTATTATAGTTTTTGTTAGAATTGTTGTTCTTTTAGTCTTGAAAGATACATACGGCTCAAGTTATTTGCTCCGAGAAGGACCAAAATATTTATTAGCTTTATTTATCAAATCTCACTTAGGACTTTATGTTAAGAAAACTTATCATTTAAAAACACCCAAAATGACTTTGAGATTAGTTTAAAGGCTAATATAATTACCTTTTAGAAATATATATATTTTTTAGAAAATAAGTAGGGAAGTAGGCTTATATATTTATCAAAAAAATGTAATTATAGAATAAATCCCAATAGCTAGGCCTATCTTATATTCTTTACGTCAGCCCCTTTACAAAATATTGGCTATTGTTACTTCTTTTTTAAATCAATTATTGCTAAAACATTTTAATCTCTTAAAATGTTATTTCAAGATTTTAGAAATGCCAACAAGTTCAAAATACAAGGTACATACATATATATGTCATATGCAAAAAGGTACAAATCCTATATTTTTTAGTTTTCTCTATATGTAACTTATTATGTTGTTACACTTCATATTATTTTTTCTCATATCTACTATCACTTCTACAAATGCTACTTATTTTTTTTAATTCCTACACTTTAATATACACATTATTTTACTACATAATTCTCACTTTATTTTTTAATTTTCTTTCATGTCTTAATTCTATATATAAATAAAATGACAAATTTTCATATCTTTTAAACTCAATATTTATTTTTGATGCATTTATATAAGACACCTCTATATTCTTCAACATATAAAATTGTCATACATTTTTAGTACATTTATTTATTTATTTATTACCGTATGATAAACATACTACTATTAATTTTATTTAATAGACATATATATGTCGTACCTTGTATTTTACTCTTTTTCTTAAACTAATAAAATTTACTTACCAATGATTTTAAAGCAAATAAATAAACAAGTTTTCCTAATTATATTTTCCTAAATTGAGTTTAAGGACTATCTGCAGATAGGCTCTGAGGGATGCTTAATACCTTCCCCTCGAATAACCAAAACCCTTACTCATAATCTCACTGATTTCGCAAATCAAAACAGAGTTTACATTTACAAATTTAAAAAAAGGTTTTCCTAATATTTTCCTTAAAATATAGGTGGCAACTCTAAAACAAAGACAATTTTTTTCAAAATCATAGTGTCAACCATATTATGTTGTGAACTGTTTCGGTTAGTTCGAAATAGGGGTGCGACATGCCTTTCTTCATTTCTTCAGTTTGTTTTGTTCCTTTTTGCCTGCTAGTGTCCTTGCTTTGTTCCTCAATCCATATACCTAAAACTAAAGGATTTAACATCAGTTTATGGCACAAATTAAGCATTTGAGGACACTAAATCTATATAAACAAAGCCCCAAATGAGTCCAACTCTCGGACTCATCAACACCCCCAACTTCAACTTTTGTTTGTCCTCTAGTAAAACTCAAGATCAGCAGTTTAAAAAGGGATGTCTCAAATAGTGTTGCATACCACTCAACATGAATGCACACAACAAGGCTTAACTGACTCATGCAATGATCAATTGTGCACTCAAAGATTCAATTTGTAACTCACTGTTATTAAAGATGCTCAAGTTCACAATACTTGCTTCAAATGCAAGTTCAAGCTCAACAAAAGTACTCAAATACCCTCACAACAAAGATGATTCCCTATTCACACAAAGTTCTTCAACAATTTAGAGTTCCGAGATCACTTACAAATCTCACACTCACAAAGATGAACACATGAATGACTTCACCAACAGGTTACCCCTTATTTTCGAATCAACAATTGTTTTAGCTCACTCAAGATCACAAAAATCTTTTCAAGGCTTGTAACGGGGCTGTGTGTAAAGGTATGGCCATTTAGGCTCAGCAGTTGCTACTCTCATGAAGTGTGGTCTCAACATCCCTTTCTTCCTTTTCTTTAACATTTTGATCATGCTCATAATTCACCCCATGATTCAACTTCAAATGGACTACTGGATACCCCATTTCTTTTGCAACTTCCACTACTTTATTTCACATTTTTTTTCATTCTTCTTCTTTTTCTTTCTTTTTTTTTCTTTTTTACATGGAGGGGTTCCATCTTTTTCAAAACCATTGCTCAAAGGGGGAATTTCTCACACTTCTTGATATCCCTTCTCTTTTCACCATACCCCAACTTAGGCTTTTGGACTAAGTTGGCTATTCAAACAAACCACACTTCATGAGAGTTATGGGTGAATGGATAAAGAGGGGTCACAATTGTTCAAGTTTTTTCCAAGAAAAGGATAAGACTCAAGAGGGTTCAAGCAAGGTTCACACATCTCACAACGTTGGCCACAAAAGAGGTATATTGTCAAATCACAAAAGAGGTATATTGTCAAATTGTTGCCTAAGATCATTTCAAGTGCTTGCATCACTTAGTCAACCGGACCAACGGGGCAAATTCTAGGTGTCATCACACACAATGGTCAAGGTAATCTTATCACACAAGGCATTGGCACCAATATTAAACAAGACTCCACAAGAGACTCATTCGATTACCGGCTAGTCACAACGAGATGCTAAAGTTCACACACTGTCTATGCAACTTCATTTGTCCTCATCGTAGCCGCACATTCATTTCGTTCAATTAATAGCACTATTCAACTCATCGGTATTGATCATAATCGATACTAAAATTTGCACAAGAACAACCACAATCACAAAAAATAGAGGTTGCACAAAATTTAGAAATAGGTCAAAACCATTTCCATTCAAAACAAGGAGCCACAAGCTCAATCATTCACAAGATTAAGATCCAAACACAATCAAACACAAATATAGATCACAAAACCCAATATATACAAATAAAATGTAATCACAAGAGGTAGGTATGGAAATACCTCACCCCACCCACAAAAGAAAAGCAGTTGTCCTCAAATGCAACTAAAACAAATATAATCAACAAAAACAATAGAGAGGGAGGTAAAGATGTCATCCTGTCAGGCTAAGCCCAGTGTAAAGTCTGCATCGTAGTCACTCCATTTGTCTGGGCATCAGTGCCTGGGGTCACAATCTGGGGTTGGGCATCAATGCCCGGTGTAACATCAACACTCGCTCTATTGGAGCCTGCCATAGAAGTATCCCTCCACGATTTTTGAATGGCCTAATGTACCATAGCCTCCTCGACCTCAGTTAGGCCTTATAGGTGGTCTCCTCCTGAACACTAAGTTGCTCCTCATCAGTCTCAGCCTTGGACTATGCAGCCACATCATTAGCTCTAACCTCATCTCCGGTGGTAGCCGAAGGCATATCAGAATAGGCCAAAATATCAGTGTCCAGGTCTCCAGGGATCTCCACAGTCCCAAAAATCATTGACATATTAGTGAACTTCAGCTGGTCCACCTCTTTCCTCAACTCTGCAATTGAGGCCTTTAAGACGGTCACCTCATGAATGGCTCTCTGACCTCTATAACAAACATCTATCCTTGCCGTGAGGGCATCAATAACATCTCTAAGAGGTGTCAAAGAAGCGGTGAGAGATCTCTCAATCATCCCAGGAACTACAACCTCTATCCTAGAGGCACGCACATCAGCAAAATGGTCTAGGTGGCCCATTTGTAGCAGCATGGCTTGGGTGAGTGGAGGTCGGGATGCAGTAGTACTAGCAGCAGACCTAGGAGGCAAGGGAGCGGTAGAAGAATTCAGAGTCATAAAAGGGGCAGAGCTAGAAATACCTGAAGGCCCAGTGGCCGGAGTAGGCAATACTACCTCTGCATGTAGTGTCTCATTATCAATAGCCGGGGATGTATCCACCGGGGGTGCCCTTTTCTTCTTAGTCTCATCCTTCAAGTACTCAGCCTCAATATGCCGAATGTCAGTAGAGGAGGTGGGAATCACTTCCGCGTCCTTCTTCTCATCACGTGGCACTCGGGCTCGTCTGCACACCTCGATGATCAATACCGAAAAAGGAACAGATATATGTTGCTGCCTAGCTCTCATGGCCACCTCATGTCTAATAATGGCACCTAGATTGATGCGCTTCCCTGTAGTGATGGATCAAACACAATCCACCTTTGTGTGGCGGAGGATAGACTCGTTATGGGATGGCATAATTATGCTACTAATGAAGCCGAACCAATACCTCACTGCCACATTTAGTTCTTTCTTCTCTATTAGCACTTCGACCTCGATCCACCTAGGAGTAGCGTCAGACAGGAGAGGGGCCAACCAACCTTTCATATACTCCAAAGTCGTTGTCTTGATCATGCTCAGGTAGTCGTTTGTAATGTTGTCAATGCATTCCAAAACAACATTTATGTCATCACTATCACATTTTACCATCCTTTCCCCGACATCTACATAATCCACTGGTTTGAAGGTGGCAGCCTTCCTCTTTCCTTGTGGCACCAAAGCTCCATAAAGAGTGTAGAACTCCCAGACCCAATTAGGAATGTAGGGTCCCCGAGGTTTAGTTAAGAGCTGGAAGTTATGGGATTTCAGGGTGCTCCATATCTCCGGATATCTGTCCACCACACCATATGTGGACATTCTCTTCTCCTCGATGATAACCCTCAGTCCTCGGCCTTTAGTCTGTTGAGAAACTAGGGGGAAGGACCCTGTGCAAGTGGTGCTAGGACCACAGTTTGATCTACAACTGGAGGAGGAGGAGTAATCTGAGGTACACGGATCCTAGACGGATCATGCATCCTCTTGGAGCATATTTCAGCTCTCTGGGCAAATAGAAGTTGGTCATCCTTAGGCTCAGAGATTACAACCTGAGGATCCTCGTGTACTTCCTCGCTTTCAGATATGGTAAGGTGAGTTGCGTAGACTTCTTCATTATTGGAGCTGACCTCCGATGAATCAATTGAGGACACCTTGCCCTTTCCTTTGCCTTTCCCACCTTTGGTAGGAAGTTTGGTTGCCTTTGCTTAGGATGTCGATCTCTCATCTTTTATGATGATACCTTTTGCCCGCTTGCGAAGCGGCATGTTTCGTCTTTGAACTTTGGGTCTAGCTATATCTGCAAAACACGTTGAAAAGTGTTAGAAATCATTCAATAAAATTGCAGAAATCAAGTTGCAGAAAGACTCGCCGAACCAGTCGCCGAGTCACTTAGGTGAGCCACATTAGGCTCGCCGAAAGAACTAGCTTGAAAATTTTCCAGAAATAAGGCATGTCGGCGATGCGCAGGGCCCTTCGGCGAATCGCCGACACCACTCGGCGAGCTAAGACTAGCCCGTCGAAAATTACAGTGTGTTTTATGGGTTAGGGGCGCAGAAATGGCGATCAAAGAAACCTTTCGGCGAGTCACCGAGTGAACTCGGTGAGCTCAGGCCTCCCACCAAAAGTTACAGACTCAACGTAGACAAATCAAGAATTAAGGGCTATCAAAGGGGGACTTTGGCGAAACGCCGAACCGTTCGGTGAGCTTGACCCAGCTTGCCAAACTGCCCAATGTGCCAATTTTTAACTCCGTTTCCCAAAATCAAGCCTGCAGCCCCCGAAATCAAAATCAAACACATACACTATGCAATTCATACCAGACCCATATGACCAATGCCTTCGAGGTACTCAGACTTCACCCGATTTGGCCAAAATTGGCCATTTGACAACTTTTATCATCAAGAATGACATCAAACGCTCCATCATTGGGAAAATTACGTCATTTCGCACAATTCGGGGTTACTCCGACTTTACTCCACTAGACCAAATACAAAATAACCGCAACCCAACATTTTAGAATCAAATTAATCGCACAAAACACGGGAAATCATCATTTTAAGCATTTAGGCACAAGTTCAAAAATAATACAGGTGATCCGACACATAAAACTCGATTTAAACAATTACCCAACACATGTCAACACATATTTACCAAAAGCATTTGAGTTCAACCACTAATCAAAGGTGCAGTATTCAGAAAACCAACATGTATGCCGAATTGAGAATTTGAAAAGCTAGGCGGCCAAGTATTCCAATTCTGAGCATGTGATCACACACAAAAAACGAAAACGGTGGACAAAAATGGGCTCGCTTACCTATTCGGCGAGTCACCGATGAAGCAATTGGTCCATCGAGTTTTACAGAATTTCAGTTCAGGTTTTGTGTGTCCAACAGCGGTCCAAGTTGAGCTCGCTGACCTCTTCGGCAAGTCGCCGACTGGACTTTTGGCTCGCCAAACCTCCTATTTTCCAACACACTTCACTTTTCAACCTGCACAATCAACAACTATTATTCAAAATAAAAATTAAAGCATTATAAACTTAGGTTTCCTTCCAAGAAGCGCCTTAGTTTACGTCGTGGCACGACACAAGTACCTATTCAAGCTTCATTTTTGGGGTTTGCCATTTTATCACTAGGCAACCCCCCTTGTTGTCTTGGATTCAAATGTGACAAAATTCGACCCATTTGGGTCTCCAGTTGCTTAATAGAGATTGAGTGAGAGGTCACCGCCTGATTGAGAGTTGAGACATCCTATTTCAGTTCTTTCAGCACTTTGTCGAACCCGTCAACCTTGTTGAGAATACAAGAGAGCATGTATTCCATATGGCCACCCTCAGATTGTTAGGCTTTTGAAGCTCATAGGGAGAAACATACCTATCCTTCTTCCCCTCTCTTTTCTTCCAAGTGGCGTTGCAATCACACCAATCTTTGTCACGGTCTGTTTAGCCCTCATCTCTATTCCAACCCTGATTTCCACCCGATCTTGGGTAGTTAGCACGATAACCTCCTCCTTGATTGGATAGGAAGTTCACTTCCTCATTGTACATCGCTTCAAATTGGGCATCATCGGGGTTTACTCCACCAACACCCACAACATTAACACTCTTCGTACCAACACCCATGACATTTTTAGACAAGATATCTAGCTGTGTCATCATCTTTGCCATGTTTTGGTCTCTCTCTTGATTTTTCTCAATCTGATCCTTTGTCATTCTAAAGTTGAGAGGAGACTTGGTCCTCACGAGTATACCATGCCCTGTTGATCTTGGTCGTGCAATCAAAGAGTTGAGAAGCTACTTCATAGGTTTGTTGCATTATACCACCGGGAACAAGTTGATCAACAACTCTTTTGTTCACCGAATCAAGGCTCCTATAGAAGTATTGCAACAACACATTATTTGGCAATCCATGAGTTGGGCATTGCATCACCAATTTCATAAACCTCAGCCACATCTCATAGATTGTCTCACCTTCCAAGCGTTTGAAACCTTGGATACTATAACTAAGAGTCATCATCTTCGAAGGGGAAAAAAATTGCACTTGGAATGCAGTAGTAAGTTCATCCCAAGAAGTGATGGAGTCTCTTGGCAACTCAGTCAACCACTTGCTAGCTTCGCCTATCAGTGAAAATGGGAACAATCTAAGATGGACTTATTCTTGCGAAATGTTCTTAAATGAGAACGGTCCACAAACATCAACAAATTTTCTGATATGCTCATAGGGATCCTCATGAGCTATCCCCCCAAAATAATCCTTTCAATTGTAGGAGCTGAAACATGGTGCTTGTGATGTGAAAAAATAGTGTTTCCTTCAGCCGGAGGTAAACGAATGGCTCTAACACCACCCATATTGACTGTGTCATTGATGTTTGGGTCATTGACGTCATTGAGGTTTCCGACATCATCTTGGTGGCCCACTTGGCTACCATTACTTCCGTTAATGCTCTTGTCATCCTTTATTTAACACAAGAAACACAAAACCAAAACTAAAATAAGTAGATTCAACTATAACTAAAAATATCACAATTCAACTTCACAAAAAGAATTTTAAACAACACCACTCCCCGGCAGCGACACTATTTTGATTAACGTTTCAAGCACACCTCATCCAATTCTACGTGCAAACGATCGTTAAGCAGTATAAAACCCAACAAAGAGTTGGGGTCGAATATCACATAGAGCGGTACATGTTCAAATTCAATTAGGAAGTACAAATGCAGTTTAATCAGCCATAGGAATAAAAATTATCGAAAAAAGACATGAATCAAATTAAAAGGGGTGACACGAATGTTAGATGGGGAGGGAGGGGTTTGGTTTTCAATTATCAACTACAAAGCAGTCAAGGTTTAAAAGTTCCAAAACGAACAACCAGGTGACAGTACTATTAGTCCTAGCAAGTCATAAATTACTTGGGGTCACTAGTGGAAAGCTATAAATGAGAAACAAGAGGCATAAATATAGAAATTGCCTGGAGGTCATTACAAGTATTTTGTTAAGATTATATATCAAACATCAATAACTTCCTGATAAGATTCTATAATAGGAAAGAATAAGACCATAACTTTTTTCATCACCGTAATTTAGAATTATGGAAATGATGCATTGTAAGAAAAGAGTTTGTATATTCATTTATAATAGCTTGGAAACAAATAAAAAAGTTTGTAATCCAATAGAAAATTTTCACGGGTAATTTTACTACTATTTTTATAACTGAAAAGGGCCTGAAATACCCTCAAACTATTGAAAATGGTACAAAACTACCTTCATCCACCTATTGGCCCCCAAATATCATTGTCATCCATTTATTGGCTCCCAAATATCCTCTCATCCAACTTTGGTTCCAATATTGACCACTTTTATAGCGGATTATCATTTCAATATTGTTTTTTAAAATATGTGAAGAGTATCAATTGGTTACAATTTAATTACTTAAATTAATTTACAAACTAACCTATTATTAATTATATTCGACCCAAGTTAACTACACCCAACCAAAATTAACTACAACCATCCCAAGTTACATTTACTTAACTGATTAAAACAAATACACTCTTCATTCCCAACATTTCACTTCATATTTCAACCTTCTTCCCCAATATATTCCCCTACAATCTCGAAAAACACTACCTAAATACACCTGTAGCACCATAAAAATCACCAATACACTCATGCTTTTTTATGGTGATACATGAGCATATTGAGGTAGTGTTTTTTGAGATTGTAGGTGAATATATTTGGGAAGTAAGATTGGAAGAGGAAGTTAAATGTTGGAAATGAAGGGCGTAATTGTTTTAATCGGTGGCGTAAATGTAATTTGGGGCAGCTGTAGCTCATTTGGGTTGGGTGTAGTTAATTTGGGTCGGGTATAATTAGTAATGAGTGGGTTTGTAAATTAATTTATGTAATTAAATTGTATCCAATAGATGGTTACCATGTTTTAAAAAAATTAAATTATTTAAATGATAATTAGTTATAAATGGTCAATATTGGACCCCAAGATGGATGACAAGGGTATTTGGGAGCCAATAGGTGTATGAAAGGGGTATTTGGGAGCCAATAGGTGGATGAAGGATAGTATTGTACCACTTGCAATAATTTAAGGGTATTTGAGGCTCTTTTCCATTTATATAATTAAATAAGGGTGGCTAAAATACTTTATAACTTCCTCGATTCTTGTTCCCCTTAAAAGTCTATGATTACATAAATCTTGTTGATGTTCAAAAAAATAAATAAAAAATGTTGATGTTCGTTTATCATATTATAACGGTATAAGATGATCCCTTAAGAAAACACAGGGTTATGCATTCAGCTAGAACCTCAAATTTATTGTAAAGATGCATCAATACCAATTGAAAATTTTAAATTATTTGAAGAAAAAATTAGGAAATTCAATAAAATACAATTACTCTGAGGACTTTAAAATTTAACAATAATTTTTTTTTTTCGTCTTTAGACTTTTATTATGTTTATTATAGTCAATATTTAATATTATTAAAGTAATGATATACTAATTAAAAAATGTGAAAAACGATTTCATCCACCCCAAGCTTTGAATATTTTTTTAGACATTTTTATTTATTTAAAAAGCAATGCATAGAAGGAACATGAACGAAAAAAAGAATAGTGATTCACCTAACAAATTTATAATAGTATAAAATAAAAAGACAAGAGAAGACAAAAAAACTAAATTGCACGAGTAAAAATAAATAAATTTAAAAGGAACTCAAGAATTACGAAAATTAACTGTATCTCTGGGAAGAACTCCATCTACCACTCCTTCGAAGAGCTATGTAGTTGGTGTTATAGCTTTCTCCAATTCTTGCAGAATTTATATTGAAGTCTTCTTAAAATTTCTTGAATGTCATGTCTATCTCCTATTTATAGTTATAGCGGTTGACAAGGTTGCTTATGATTGACCAAAAGATATCATTTTGACACTTGACAGATTGGGATTAGTTCCTGAATTTATGGGATTACCACATAATTTGGACATGTTGCATCACCTTGTTGGTCTAGGATGCCTAGTCATTTTGACACATGTCATGAGTTCGGGCTTCAAAGTAGAATATACCTTGGAGTTGAACTCAATAAAATGAACTTATTCATTTGTAAAGCCCAAATTATTCATTCAACCCAAATGCATATGGATTTGATTCAAAATTTTGTATGAATTTTAATCCAATTAAATTTAGGTGCCTACAAATGCACCTTACTTCAACACTTGTCGACGTGTAGGCTTGCAAAAACTTGACGACGAGACTTTATGTATTCATGAATTTGTTTTTTTTTAGACTTGTCGACGTGTAGGGTTACTGAAACTTGACGACAATACATGAAGTATTCATGAATGTATTTTCATTTTTTGAGACTAGTCAAAGTGTAGGCTTGCCGAAACTTGATGGCGAGAGTTGAATTCTTAATGAATGTGTTTTCATTTTTGAAACTTCTGGTGTGAAGACTTGACGAAACATGACGACGAGATCAAATCTTCATGAATGTGTTTAATTTTAGACCCTTCAAAAATATTTGTTTCTTGTCACCGCATTCTTGCTAGATCACTACAAATGATTTGTTTGCAGTGATTCTAATATTTATTCTAAAACAACATTCTTTCTCAACTACAATGTGACACCTCTATATCATTTAAAATAGATAGGTCTATTTAATGATAATATTTTTTCATGTGACCTTTGTCGCAAGAAATCAGAAAACAACAAAATTAATTAGAGCTTTTGAACCAAATAAAAAGAATATTAAATTTGCTTTGGTATCTAAGTCAATTAATGAATCTGATTAAGGTGTACTTCATTCCATAAATCTTTGGTTCATCCTTTCCATATTGGTGTGGTTTAAAAAATTGCCACTATATCAATCAACCCTAATAAGAGTTTCTTCTTCCAGTTTCACCATATCATTCCTTGTGCAAGGATTATAAATCTTTCACCATAATCTCAATATAATCCTCTCCAATGCACAAAGGATTTTCGTCGCACAAACTTTCAGATGCTGCAAAGGCAAGTTGCCCGAGTGTGTTTAACCATTAAGCTCCAACGCCGCTCGGTTTTATTAAAATGAGAGATGTATCCTCCATCATATTTCAAAAGCATAGAGTAAGAGTATACTCTGTACTTTCTCAGGTAACTTTAAGTCTTCTTTAGCAGTAACCCATTTTCGATGGTTTAAGTTTGCATGTTTGTAGTGTAAAACTCATATCTAATTGTAGAAAAATTAAAATCGCAAGTCGTTTGTAATTTCCATAATTACAAATATGGAACTATAATATAGCAAAGATTTGCAGCCAAATTCCTCTTCCATTGCTACCATTTTGATATTTAATATTGAACCCATTTTTTATGGTTAGATTTTGTGCGACTGTTGTGTAAAATTCATATCTCATTCTTGAAAAATAAAAATCACAAGATGTTGAATTTTTCTGAAACTAGAAACATGGAACAACAATGAAGCAAATATTTGCAACAAATTTTTCTACCATTGCTATAGTTTTGATTTTTAATATTGAACTCAACTTCATATTTGCTTGTCTTTTGATTTCTCCAATTGTGTTTTCACTAAAGTAATCCCCATTTTATTTCCAGACCCACGTTGTGCAATAAAATTTCCAGAAGTAACAATGGATTTAATTGACCGATAGGTTACATACCCTTTCCTAGAGATCGTGGAGAATAAGCAACATTTGTGTGCCAAAGTTCTCACCTTGAAAGTTCATGTTCTGGTCATTGACGCCTTCCCACTTGTTAGAAAGCTTTTGGATACTTCTCATAATCTTCGAGAGTGGTCGTAAACAAAAATGAAGGATGCCATAGACAATTTCTCTAGCAAATTCACAACTAAAAAAGTTCACCCCTTGAAGTCTTTCTGTCATAAAAATGTAGTTGTTTCCATCCCTCCTCTATGTGATTAGAATCTTAGCGGTTGGCGTGTTCCTCCTTTTGCATTTGATGAGGTTTAAGATATTATTGCCCATTGCAAGGAGACTTTGAAAAAAAATCAAGATTTATGATGCTATCTTTGCTTCAATGTTCACATATGACCATAACGAAAATATTCTCTACACCTTTTGCGAGAATTGGAGTCCATCCACCCATACAGTCTCTACCGTCATCGAAAGAGTTATATATGTTTAAGAACTATTGGAGGCCTTCTATGATAAATTTATACCCTAAGCTAAATGAGTTGACAGATGTAGATGACCAGGGAAGTCTTTTCTCCCAGGAAGTTGCTCATACTTTTTTTTGGCATTCTATAAACTTACAAAAGGTGTCATCGACGAAGTCTTCTTTTGGGTATGGACAATGTTCTAGTTTAGGGAACTGAGAAAATATGTTGATTCTTCACCAAGGATGTTTATGAATTGGACGAAGCCAAGTATGAGTCATGATTCTTCGCGGAATATTCACATGAGTTTTTTATCACAAACCGAAGGGAAGAATGCTCTTTTCGTGGAGCTAGGCTTGGAAGAATCACTTAGGGATGAAACATATCTAGCGTCTTTTCTTGCATATTCACTTTGCAAGTTTTTTCTTCCTAATTAGAAGGTTTATTGTGTTCATGCTAGGGTCTTCAAAGTTGTAAGCTTGATGGCTCATGGAGAGAAATTTTCTTTGGCAGATCTAGTCTTTGCAAGCATCTAACATGGCCTCAAGGATATATACACTTCATAAAACATAAGTGCTTGAGAAAAAGTATGAGTATTTTGAGATCTACTACCATGTCACCCTACCCTAAAAAGGTGTGTGAATGTGGCATATATCTGGCGAAAAGATGGAAAAATGTTTTGGCTTTGTTGACGCTCCCAAGTTATTGAAACAAGTGAATGTGTATAACCTTCATAATATGGAAATGCTACAAAGAAAAATAGATACATATTGATGATCGTGAAAAACAGTCTAATTCCTAGAGAGATTTCCTTATAGACCTTCATTCAAGTATTGGCACTTTGAGACAAGATGATGATCTCATTGTGGAGCCTTATAGCCCTCACAAATTTTGTAATGACCCTCAGGGTCATTTATGTATTTATGCATTTTTTTTCCTATTGTTCCCCTTTATGTAGCTTTCTTATTGATTTTGTGTGCTATTGGGTTGGTGGCACGCTCTTTGAGGTGTTCAGTTGAGTTTCTTGTGAGTTTTAAGTTTTGGAAGCTTAATGCTTGGAAGAGTTGACTTCACTCAAGATCCAGAGATTCTGATTTCAGATGGCATTTGTGGAAGTTTCGTCAGCTCTAGAAGGGTTATTTTGGTCTACTATGATGATGTGTTTGGGTTTAGATGACTTCATTTGAAGTTTGTGCGATTAGGTGATTTAGCCTATAAGTTTTCCTTAAAGTTTGATGCTGGTCCACTTTCTTGGCAAAATGTTCTTAGAATCCAATTTCATCAGTGCAGTTAGATCAGCAATGTCGAGTTTAGTCTGGAACGACCTTTGGTTAAGATCCTGAGGTGTCAGGGTTAGTTTTTAGCTTTTGGCACTTTCTTGTTTTCTATGTTAAACTGTTGACTTTGGTCAACATTTTGACGATACGACCTTTATTGGTTGTTTCATTGATTCTGTTGAGTCTGGAAATTTGTTTCGAAGTGGTTTGCACATTTGGTTTTCTTCGTTTTGACACCGAATGAATTTCGAGGGATTGTTTGAAGATTCTGGACACTCAGCCTTTTTACTGAAAATCATATATCACGTGCGTAGGCTTTTGTGAACCATTGATTGCTTACAGAATATTGGCTTAAAAGATCAAGGGCCACTTAAGCGAAGGGAAGCTGTAGGACATGGCTCACTTAAGCAACAAACCCTTGGCTTTTGTGAAGGCCACTTAATCGACCATAGGCTTACTTAAGCGAATGGTGCCTCTTAGGAGGGTTCACTTATGTGTAGCCTATGTTAGCTTAAGAGATGTTCGCTTTTGTGAACATTTGTCCTCTTTTGTGAAGACCGCTGGGATTTAACCCAATTTCTCCTCGTTTTTTGTTCAAACTTGAGACCCAACTCATTAGAGCTCGACTTAGGGCATTTTGGAGAAATTTTTGATGAGTTTCAACCACTATGGTTATGCTTTTCCTTTCCCTCTCCTCTACTCTCATATGACTTTAATTTCCTAATTCAAATTCATTTCCGACCTCAAATTTCTTTGTTTTAAGCTTTAAAGTTTGGTAATTTGGCCATTTGAGGTCTGAATTGAGTCTCATTTTCGCCCATCTTTTGGGAATGTAATCTTTATTCTGTGAAGACATAATGGCGGTTTTATTTTTGTAATTATGTTTCTTTGATTAGAGGGTCAATTTTTTACCCAATTCTGATAAGGAATTGGGGTTAATGATATGGGTAACGTTGGATCCGTATTAATTTGCTTTTTGTGTTCTAGATAGTTTTGCAGCAATTTGAGGCTCTCAAGAAGGAAAAAATGCATGATTTATTGTTTATGTGTGGTTTTCGGCCTTAAGGTATGTTTGTTTTTCTTTTCTTAGACTTGTCTTAGCAACACTAATTATATTTGAGTAGTATTACATGATTTAGGTTTAACCCTTTGGGTCTATTGTGCTTTACTAATCCTTGAATAGTTAGGGCCATAGGTTGGGTTGTTTAGCTTAAGTTTTAGTTGGAGAATCCTTAGTTAAGGTGACTATCCTTAGACTCTGCTTTTAGATGGCGTGAATCTTAGGATTGTATTTTGTTTGATTGATTTGGTTGGTTTGGTTGATGGCTTGGGTCCTTGTGTTGTGATTTTGTTTGTTTGTTTAACTTTTGGGCCTGAGGCCATAAGTGTGGATTGGCAGGATTACTAGGTTAATACTCTTGTGGTATGACAAGTATTTTTTCCCAGTTTTATGTGTTTGATATGATTTGAGTGTTATAATGCCTTTTGACGAGCTATTACTTACATGATTTCTGATGAAAATGACTTGGCTTTGGGAAATAAAACGGACCTTAATGAGTTGGAAGTTTGTGAGACCAATTTTGGCTTAAATGTGGTAAAAAGGGCCTATTTACTTTACTTATCGCACATTTTAGCTTCTTACACTTTGATAATGAGCTCGATGTATTATTTTGGGCGGCCCATTGGTTTAAGCTTATCCTACAATGTATCATTTATATTTACATTGTTGATAAGCGCAAAGTAACATCCCAGGCCGCCCATTAATACATATACTTACATTATTGGTAAGCTCGATGTGCCATCCCGATTGGCCCGTGCATACCTCTATTTGGGTTATTAGATTTCGATTAAGCTTTCGATATCATTATAGGTGGATTGATGTTTCATCTTGACATAGTAGCTTTACACTGTATCATTGCATGAATTGGCCTTTGAGTGTGTTGATTATTTGGGGTTTTGTGTGTATCTTGCATTTGAGTCTTGTTATGATAAAATTTTCTCCATCATTTGGTTAGTATGTATTAGTTTTCCCTTGTATTGCTTGTATTATCGTGCTACTTTTAGATATTTGATCTTTCTATGCTGGGCCGGCCTATGATGTCTAATGAGTACCCCATTTTTTGTCACGACCTAGGGGTACTCCCTAGATCTAACAAGGCGTATAGAACCTCGAAGGACTCCATACACGCCACTTAGCATATCATAACATAAGATGATAGAAAAGTGCGAAAATTTAAAACATTTTCCCAATACAATCAAAGTTTCATAAAACGAAGTGGAAGTCTTAGACTTGTCTCAAACCATCTAAAACATGAATATCTTTGGGACACAGCCCATACAATAGTTCTCAATATAAAAGAAAGACATAAAATGAAAGGGTAATCAAGTCCTCGATGCTATGAGGACTCACCAAAACTTCTCTTCTTGATCTACTATGAACCAAGACACGGGGATGAAAGTCAATATTGCCGAACCCTACATTTGATAAGAATGTAGGCAAGAGTATGCGTTAGTACAATAATGTACTAAATATGATGGATAACATAAATCATCAACATAAGCATAATGTAAGCATTGGTCAACATATGACATATACCATAATCATAAGAGACATCAACACAAGGCATAAGTTATAGGCACAATAGACAATAACATAAATCATAAGCATATTCAATGCACCTAGATCAACATAATATAAGAGGAACACTTCATAAGTAACCTCAAAGAATGCTTGTGCATGGATAAGACCCCATAAATCTCACCCATGCTAAATAAACCAAATTAGGCCCTCATTCATATTCATCATCTTTTCGATATCATCCTTAGCTTATTTCTCATAGACAAGGGAACATTCACCTTTAGTCAAATTTATCAAGGAAAGAAACTATAGCAACAATCCAAGCTAAGCATACATTACACAACTAAACCTCATATCAAAACATACTTATAATACTTCCTTGAAGTAACCTTAGTTCATTATTCATGTTAATGTTCTTGTTGTGGGAATAAGACGTAACCGACATGAGACCATGTGAGCTATAACATGATCATCCAGTGTTACCCACACCGAAAAAGGGTTGTCCTACTTGCCTAAGGTAGAACCATGGCTTGTTAGTTTAGGTGGATGCATTAGCTAAATAACCTACGGGAGCACGTAGTTTATGGGATACAAAGATTTCTACTATAAACCCGGCCTCAACTGACGTGAGGGCTTCTATCTTAAGAGATTGCTTCTAGAAACCTGGCCTCTATTGATGTGAGGGATTCCATCTCATATCAATATCTACTCGGTGGTAAGCATTAATCCCACAGAGTACGTATTAAGTCTTGTCTTAAGTCATATTTCATGGAAGTATTTCCTTGACAATCAGTCCTATTTAGTTCATGGGGATAGCTCTTTGATCATGGGTGAGAAAACCTTTCACCGTTCATGTCCACATGTAAATATTTGATTCAATTAGGTGACAAAGACTTTCAACCTAAAATCTTCATTATGTGAGAAAACTTTTCACATCATTGTTATTATGAGTTCATGAGAATAACCTTTCAATCAGCCCACAACAACAACATATTCATTAACACTTCACTCTCAAAGTGTACTCATAGCATTTACATAGATTTCAAGAAAACATGCACAACTCCATCAACTCGCCCTTTCAAGGTTCAAGCCCTACTATCAATCAACACATCTTGAATTTAAGCATTAGACATGGATTTCATAATAACATGCATATCTTCATAATATAGGTCATGTGGGTAAATCCTTCCAATACAATCTTATCCACCATTCATCAAGCACATAAGCTTCACTCTCAAAGTCTTAACATTTATAGTTCATCATATTATCTTTACTCCCAAAGCCTTAGCAATTAACATTCATAATTACAAGCCTTAATCTCAAAGCATTACTTCTCACAATCATCGCACATGCCTAGATCTTAAGAAATTCTAATCACATGCTTCATTCTTAAGCAATTTTTAAGCATATATTATCATATAGGTTCAATCTCAAGCATTAATAAATCATAATTTATCATACATACTTGATCTTTAATCAATTCATGTCTATGTGCTTTAATATTAAGCAATTCAAGTCCATATGCTTTCCTCCAAAGCAAATCTATAATGCAATTCATCAATCATAGAAGATTACATCTAAACCCTCAACTTCCCCCTTTCATGGCATAAAACCCAACTATATCAAATTCACCTTAGAATCATAGGTTAAGCATGAATATATGAATAATCATACTAAAAACATGTAATTCCATCATAAACAATCATAATCCACTATATTGGATCATAACCCATAACATTAGAAGAAACCCTAGTTTGACTTAGGGAATTTTTCTTCTAAATTGGAGAAAACATGGGGGTTTCATGGATGAAAGTAATCCATGAATGAATAAGCCATCATACCATGATTACAAAGCCCACCAAGCTTGAAAAAATGGAGACTTGACTTGACCTAGCTTGACCCACTTCTTCTTCTTCTTCACTTTCTAGAGAGAGAATATTTGAGAGGATTAACTTTGGGGAATTGATTTGGGTTTTTGAAAATATGACTTAGTTTGGTGAGGTTTTACTTAAAAATGACTTATATAGTGGCCCTAGACTTACCCAAAACGACTTTGATTTAATTGGACTAAAATTGGAAAAGACTTATTTAACCTGCAACTAAACTAACCTGCCCAGAGACCACGTGAGGCCCCACAAGCCTTGGACCCCTTCGTGGACCATGGGGTAGTGTCTAGGCAACCATGCCTTAAGCCCCAAAATCCTAAGGCTTCTTCACGAAGGGCTCCACGAGCTGTGGATCCTACCACGAGCTGTGGTCCCTCTCGTGGACCTTGAGGCAGTGGCAAAGCTACCCTCACTCAACCTTCACGTAACAAGGCATGACCATGGCCACTCCATAGAGCCGTCTAACGCTTTACGAGTCATGAAGTGGCTCGTGTGGAGAAGGCCAATTTGGGGTAGCCTTGGGGGCGTATTGCCTCACCACCACGTGTGGGACCACTGGGCGTGGTGACCACCACGGGCCGTGAAGGCCCTTATGGTCATGGGCAGTGCCTTGGCCCTTGGCCTTTTGCCTTTGCTCTTGCCCTCCTTCCTTGACTCTAACCATTATGTTTAGCTCTAGTTTAGCCTACAAATTTTCGGGGGGTTACAATTTCTCCCCCTTGGGAACATTCGTCCTCGAATGTCATTCTAGGCATCTCTTAAAGGAAACGACTCTTAACTAGCAACCCATCATGCATGCAACATCATAACAATGCACAAAACGATGGAGGAAATATCACTCCAAACTAAACATACTCAATGCACCTCAAGGAAAGTAGGAACTATTCCTAGCAACCAATATGCATGAAGTCTCAAATTTCTCATCTTTTAAGGATGAACTTCCTTCTCCAAGCTCAAGGCATGCTCAACACTATCTCATGGAGGCTATATGCAATTTACTATCAAAAAACATAACTAAAGCATGTCTAACAATTCATCTCATAGAGCATATAGGCAACTCATACTTAATGCACAACAACATGAGGAACAAACAATCATACAATTCATTTTCTTTCAAAACATAAACTTTCATGAACATGCACCACATAAGGAAATCATGGAAACATCTAAAACACACATGACTACACATAAAGAACAAACCATGAGGAAATCATCATCTCAATGCTAAAGGAGGAATACAAGGAAAAAGGATGAGGATATCGGGACATTTTATTGGCCCTAGGCCTCCCAAGTAGCCTCCTCAACTAAAACCCTCACTAAAATATCACTCAACATTTTTATGGAAGAAACTTCCTTGTTTCTTCTATTTCTTAACTTGCCAGTCTAAGATCTCATAAGGGCTTTACAAAATGGGGACTAAACATTCCCCAACCCAAATCATGAACATTAAGAACACTCAACGACCTTGCTATCTAAGTACATCATCTCCCACTTGGGAGGAAGCCTATACGAACTTTCTAAGCACTATTTCTTTCAACTCTAAGGTCAGATCAAGTTATCACAAAGTTTTCACGTCCATCACACAAGATGATTCTAAACCATGGTAAGTTGCACTATTGCCCTTTTGAGGAGTCTACTCCTTCAACACCTATAGGCATTACTTAAACACCCTATTCATCAAACCTATCAACATACCCCAAAACTCATCATGACTAAGTCAGGTTCTACCATCAAGTAAACATAACCATAATGCAACCCATTCATACCAAAGACAACATCAAAGTCGGACATTGAAGTGCCAACTTCTCAAATCGCAGCCACGTCTCGTAGATTGGTTCACCCTCCAAGCATTTGAAACCTTTGATACTATCTCTGAGCGTTATCATCTTTGATGGGGGGGAAAGAAACTTACATAGAACGCTGCTGTAAGTTCATCCCAATTAGTGATGGAGTTCCTCGGTAAATCAGCTAACCATTTGGTATCTTCACCCATCAAAAAGAATGGGAACAACTGAAGATGAACTGATTCTTGTGATATGTTTTTGAACGAGAAAGGACGACATACATCCACAAAGTTCTGAATATGCTCATGAGGGTCTTTATGGGCTAGCCCTCCATATAGTTCTTTCATTTCAAGGAGTTGTAGCATTGTGCTAGTGACATGGAAGACAACATTCCCCTCAACAGAAGGTAGACGTATTGCACCAACACCACCCAATTGAATTGGGTCATTCACACATTCAGATTTCCAATATCATCTTGGTAGCCAACTTAGCTGCCATTACTCCCGTTCACGCTCATTTCTTCTTTTGTTCAAAACAAATCAACACAAACACAAAACAGAGTAGTTGATTCAACTACAACACCAGAATATCACAATTCAACTTCAATAATAAAATTCTAAACACAGCTCCCCGGCAGTGGCACCATTTTGATTAACGCTCAAATTACACCACTTCCAATTCTAGGTGTAGACGATAGTTATGTAGTATAAACCTCAATAAAGAGTTGGGATCGAACCCACAGGGAGTGGTACAATGTTCAAATTCAATTACGAAGTACAAATGTGGTCTAAGTGGTTATAGGAATAGAAATTATTGAAAACATACAAACAAGTCAAGGGGGTTGACAACGAATGTCAGATAGGAGGTTTGGATTTGCAATTAACAGCTAAAACAAATACGAAAATAGAGGAAACAACAATATTAAGAGGAATTGTCGAGATGTGATCAATTATAGGCTAATTTCGCTATATGTGTAATTGAAATTACTAATGAATTGCTAAATCTCAGTGGGTAGGCTAGACTGTAAGTGCAATAGTTTTCTCTCGAACAACTACAATGATTCAAGTGAGTTCTCTCGAACCTCAACAAGATTATCAATATAAACAACCCCAAACCTTGATACACCTACTCTCTCGAGCTATATAGGTAGAATCAAGTTCAGGATTCACTCTCTCGAGTTGAACCCATATCAACCCAACAAATACAATCATTAATCGAAGGTTTTGGTTCTAAAACTTCTTTCTCAAGCAAGCCTATAACTCTAAGCTAGAATTGCATTTTCAACTATGACTCATCAATTAAAACACAACTAATGATTAAACCCACTTCAATTAAGCATTTAAATCAGTAAATAACAATACCCATAAGCTAATTCGACCAATAAATACATGATCACACCCAAGAATTGGCATTTTAGCTAAGTATCATAAAAAGATAAAAACAATTACCAACTAGATTAGTCATCAGCTGGGTAAAATTCTCCAAGCCTTTACAACACTCCGAATTGCTTATGTTCGAAAACCCACTTGCAAATCCACAAAGTTATGCTTAGAAATCCTCAAAGTCTACAATGAAAACTCAAAAACTAAGAGAAAACTCTAACTTTCAAACTTTGGGATCAAAACTCCAGTCTCAGCATTTAATATTTCAATTTATAGTTGTTCAATTTTTGGCCTGAATGGCCATTGGGAAAAATAAGTCGCGTCTCGCCGAACAGGTTAGCGATCCACCCTTTGCTCCCTTTCATCACTAATTTGCATTAGCCATCAGTCCTCCAGGTCCTGTAAGTTTGGGCGATCAAGATTGCCATCGCGGAGTCATTTGGCGATTCATTGACTGCCCATTCTTGTCGCCAAGTTGGTTCTTCCCAGGGCTGGCATGCTGGAACTTTAGGCGAGCTACAGAACCACTGACAGTTTGCTGAGTAGTCTTGGCAATCACCAAGATTAATTTTCTTCACTTCTCCATCTTGTTAGTTCCTTTTTACCCACTAGTGTCCTTTTCTTTCTCCTTAGCCTTCATAGCTGCAAATCAACACTTTAACATTAGTTTAAAGCATAAAATAGGCATTTGAGGACACTTCTACTATAAAAAAAAAGCCCTAAATGATTCAAAATCTTGAACTCATCTTCCTTACCCGATGGTCTATAGGATATGACTACTACAAGGGCTAATGCTAGAAGGAATGAGGAAGACAATATGAATCAAGAAGTTCCTCCCCAAGCTCCTCCACAAGCGTCGATTGACCCTTTGAATGAGAATGTAACAAATGCGGAGTTTAGATCGGCTTCCCAAGTGTAGGCTCAAGCCGTGATGGCACAAGCCAATAGAGAAGTGGTAGTACCCGTGAACCCAAATGTGGGTATGACAACGTCAAGAATGGGAGACTTTACAAGGATGAACCCTCTGGAATTTTATGGTTCAAATCTTGAGGAAGATCCTCAAGAGTTCATGGATGAGGTCCATAAGGTGTTGGACATTATGGGAGTTACTCCCGTGGAGAAGGAGGAATTGGCTGCTTACTAACTTAAAGAGGTTGCTCATGTTTGGTTCAACCAATGGAAAGAAGAAAGACCGGTAGGAATGGGTCCCATAGAGTGGGAAAGGTTCAAAACTACTTTTCTTGATAGGTTATTTCCTTTTGAGATGAGAGAGGCTTTGGTGCTTGAGTTTATTAACCTTCGGCAAGGTAATATGAGTGTTAAGGACTATTCTTAGAGGTTTACTCAATTTTCAAAATATGCTCTATCTCTAGTGGCCGATTCTAGGTCGAGAATGAGTAAGTTTGTGTCGGGTGTGCCCGATTTAGTGGTGAAATAATGTCGTACTGCCATGATCATTGGTGACATGGATATTGCTCGTCTTATGGCTCATGCTCAAAAGATTGAAGAGGAGAAACTAAAAGGGAGATCTAGGGAGAAAAAAAAGTCTAGAAATGATGATGATAATTCCTTCCATGCAAGGTCCGATGGACATGGTCATCCTAAGTATCGACAAAGGTTTTTCGGGCAAGGTTCCTCTGATTCTCCTAAGTATAATGAAGATAGGGTGTCTAACCCTAAACCGCAAGGAATGAGTAGTGAATCCCTATGTCCTACTTGTACTAGGTGTGGAAAGAGAAATGAGGGTAGGTGTTTAGCCGGCATAGAGGGTTGCTTTAGTTGTGGTGAAAGTTGCCACAAAGTGGGGGATTGTCCAATGGCAAAGGTTGAGAAAGGAGGGTAAGCAAGCTCTTCCTAGTGGTTCGGGTGCGAATGCTCCAAGGCAAAATAGGTTCTCTGCTCTCCAAGCCAGAGGTGAACAAGAGTGTCCCTCAGATGTGACTACCGGTATGTGTTTTATGCTTTATTAGAATCTGGTGTTGCTTTGTCTTTTGTGACTTGATATGCTAGGTCTTGATGTTATCCTTGGTAGGAGTTTTTCGTACTCTTAGTATGTATTGATTGATTGTAGAACCCGATATGGTCATTATGAGTGTTGGGGATGTCACTGATTTGGCCAATGCTCTGATGTCATGTATGGATTGGAGGAATAGGGTGTTTGGATAATTTCTTGATGTTTTAAGTTAGTAGATTCCTCTAAAAGGTAGTAGTATAGTTCACTATGGCTTAGCATCGTCTTGTATGACAAGGGTGAATGTTTAGTAATGTTTTGATCTGACCTTAGTTGAATTGAAAGAAGCGGTGCTTAGAAAGCCCGTTTAGGTTGGCTCCCAAGGGGGAGATGGTGTGCTTAGATAGAAAGGTCAATGTGTGTTCCTAATGTTCATGATTTGGGTTTACTTTAAATTCTCACCCAAGAAGAGTGTAATAAGGTTTGGGAAGTACGAGAAGCTTAGTCACCATTTTCTAGGCCCATGTGAGATCTTGAGACATGTTGGTAAGGTTGCTTAAGAGCTAGAGTTGCCTAATGAGTTGGCATCGGTGTATCCGATTTTCCATGTCTCTATGTTAAAGAAGTGTGTTGGAGATCCAACATTCATATATCCCTTAGAAGGGTTGGGAGTTAATGAGAATCTCTCTTTTGAAGAAGTAGCGATTGAGATTTTAGACCGGCAAGTTAAGAAATTAAGGAGTGAGGATGTTGCTTTCGTGAAAGTGTTAGGAAGGGATCATTTAGTTGAGGGTGATACTTGGGAGGCCGAGGCCATTATGAAGTCCCATTATCCTCATCATTTCATTCTAATCCTTCTCTAGCTTAAGATAAACAGTTCCTCATGATTTGCTTATTTTATGAAGTGTTGTGAAGTCATGTCTGTTTTAGATGTTCCCATGATTTCTTTATGTTATGCATGTTCATGAAAAAGCTTAAGTTTTAAAAGAAAATGAGTTTATGGGATTGATTTTCCTCATGTTGTAGTGCATTGAGCATGAGTTGCCTATAGACTTCATGAGATGAATTGATGAACATGCCTTAGCTTGGAGTTGAGAGATTCCTCCTTGGGTGTATGCTATGAGTATAAATTGCATAAAGGCTCCATGAAATTGTGTTGAGCATGTTTTTAACTTGGAGATGATACTTTCTCCTTGAACATGAGAGATGTTGAAATTTCATGCATTTTTGGTTGTTAGATTCCTACCTTCAATGTGAGGCATTGAACATGTTTAGCTTGGAGTCGATGTTTCCTCATTGATTGTGTGCATTTAGATGAGTTCCATGCATGATAGACTGCTAGTCTTGAGTCGTTTCTTTTAAGGGGTGCCTAGAATACCATTCGAGGACGAATGTTCCCAAGGAGGAGATAATGTAACACCCCGAATTCGAGATAGAGGGCATAGCATGTTAGAACTTTAAGGTGCCACCTCACAAAGACCAACCACGGGTCGTGGGTGGATCCACGTGTGGTAGATGGCTCTGTGGATGGGCACCAAGAGAACTCCCTAAGGTAGTAACCCCGCCAAGACCCACACTCCGTCGATGGGTCCATGACTCGTGGCTAGGGGAACCGTAGGTCGACCAAAAAGTCTCTGAATCCACCCACGCTTGACTAGGACGAATGATAGGTCCATCCATGGTCTGTCAGCGAGGTCTCATGGGCCAGGACTGGGCGGTTATTTTAAGGGCACAATGGGACTTTCCAGTCTTAATTAGATTAAAGTGGTGTCGTTTTACCCAAGCCTAGACCACCTATATAAGTATTTTAGACCCCTAAATTCATTCATTCTAAGTGATTATTTCAAAACCCCAAAGAAATCCCAAAAATCCTCTCTCAAATATTCTCTCACTAGAAGGTGGAAGAAGAAGGAAGAGTTGAAAGCTAGGGTCAAGTGAAGTCTTCAATCTTCAACCTTTTATGGGATTTGTAGTCAGGTATGATGACTTTTTATCCATGGAGCCCCCATGATTTCCCTAATTTAGAAGAAAAATTCCCCAATTCTAGTTAGGGTTTCCTCTAATATTATGGGTATTGATCTAATTGAGTGGATTATGATTGTTTATGATTGAATTGATAGAATTACATGTTTATAGGATGAATTTACATGTACCCATGCCTAACTCATGTTTCTAACCTAGAATTGATGTAAATGGGTTATATGCCATGAAAGGAGAAATTGAGGATTTAGATGTAATCTTCTAGGATTGATGATATACACTATAGATTGCTTGAGATTGAAACATATAGATATGAATTGCTTAAGGGTAAAGCATGTAGACATGAATTGATTGAGATCAAGTATATATGATGAACTATGACTTGTAGGCTTTGAGATTAGAATTGTCTTGAGACTAAGGCATGTATGATGAATGATGATTAGTAGAACTTTTAGAGTGAAGCTTATATATTGAATTATAATTAGTAGGGCTTTGAGAGTAAAGCTATATGATGATTGTTGATTTGTCGATAGAATTGTTGTTGAAGGATTTACCCACATGATCTACTATATGTATGTATGAATGAATAATGTGAAAGGTTTTCTTACATAGAATGATTCTAGGTTGAAATGATTGCTCACCTAAAATGAATCAAAGCATGTATGAACTATGATAGCTTGAAGTAGTGATATGAGATCCCTTCATGAATAGCTTGACTTGGTGAGACAAGACCATGCATAGTAGCTTGAGTTAGTTGATCTCATGGATAGCCTTGGATTGAGCAATAGTACCCTTCCAATAGTTAGCTTGAACTAGCATGAGAGGATGCTTGCATGATAGCATGACTTGGTAAGGCCAAACCATTTCATTGGTAGCTTGGATTGAGAAATAGTACCCTTCCTTGAGTAGCTTGGACTTGCATAGAAAGGTGCTTTCCATGATAGCTTGGTCTAGCATAATGAGGTGCTTTTCCTTGGTAACCTTGAATTGGTAAATTGTAACCATTCATGAGTAATGAATTGTTTTTTATTGGTATGATGATATGCCTTCCATGAATAGTAGAAGTATCTAAAGAGGACTAGTATCTAATCAAAGTAGCATAGTTATGATGAAACAAGATTACTTCAAGGGAGTATTGTAAACATGTTTTAATATGAGATTTACTTGTTATAAAGATAGATTAGCTTGGATTGTTGCTTGAGTTGCCTTCCTTGATATGTATGACCCGAGGTGGATGACCCAAGTCTTGACTAAGGATAAGTTGAGGTCACTTGAGAAGTATTCCTCTTACATTATGATGATTTATGTGCATTAATTATGCTTATGACTTATGTTGTTATCTCTTATGCTTATGGATATTGTCTTATGTTGACTAATGCTTATATTATGACTACATTGATGTTTATTATAGCCATCATATTTAGTACATTTGTACTAGCACATACTCTTGCCTACATTTCTTATCAAAATGTAGGGTCCAACGATATTGATTCTCACACACTACATCAAAAATGATCATTAGCGGCAATTAATTAACGACAATAACTTAATTATTGTTAAATATGTATTTTTAGCAGCAATTAACACTCTTTGTATATGTCCCTAAAGTCTTTAGCAACATTGATTCTAATGACACTTAACTAATGCCGGTAAAGACTTTAGCACTCTTTATTAATATCTATATTTATTACCGCTATAAGTTGTCTTTGTTGTAGTGACACTCGTGGCTAGGATCATAGTAAAGCAAGGATTGAAGATTTGGTGAGTCCTCATTGCATTCGAGGATTTGACCACCATTTTCCCTTTATGTCTTTCATTTCATTTTAGAACTATTGTATGGGCTGTGTCCCAAGATTTATTCTTATGTTAGATGGTTTGAGACAATGATGTTAGACTTCCGCTCATTTTATAAAGACTTCGATATTGTTGAAAATGTTTTAAATTCCCGCTCATTTCTATTATCTTATGTTATGATATGCTAAGTGGCTTGTATGAGGCCTCTCGGGGTCTTGTACGCCATGTTACATATAGGGTGTACCCTTGGGTCGTGACAAAAATGGTCTAACTTCTTTGCAAAATTAATCTTTCTCAAACCAACAGACGAGTTAAGCAACAATATGAACTTAATTTAAAGGGCATTATTCTAAGCCAAATTAATATACCAAACCCAATATCTAAATGAGGGGAAGGTGAGTGACTATGTCTTGCTAACATTCTTAGTTAATTTGCATAAATTCAAATATAAATTGAAACAAACACAAATATAAGTGCAAAAAAATGTACAAAACGTTAGTCAGCGTTAACAACATATATGTATGCATAAAAAATGTAAAGCTTTGAGATAAGGAGGAAGTGCAAGATTTTCTTTTGGGAGGAGAAAGTCATTCTAGACGAGCTAAAATGCATATATTGGTTGCTTCTCTAATTTTGATAGAGATGGAGTCATATCGTAACTCCAAACGCGCTTCCGAGTGTACATGTATAACAGAGAAAGGAAAAAGAGATTAGTAAGACGATTTAACTTTAGATGATATTTAATATATAAATAAACCAAGCAAAATCATACAATAAATATACCACTCTGGAACAAGAAGATGAAACGTCGGACAAGACACATTTTTTGCAGCAGGCGACCAACTAAATATAACCAAATCACATATATTTTGAGCACATGCCAACATGAATAACCAAGTCACAGTACTTCAAATTTACACATGCCACACACACGCGCACACACACACATATCTATATATACACATACTAATAGAATTAACAAAGAAATTTTAAAACTCATATTTTTATGGGTATAGGAAAGAAGAGGCAAGCTGCATTTGAGACATTTGCACAATCAAAAATTACATTCTTCACAAAACAACATGATCTGCTCATCATTTTAAAAAAAAACTAAAACACAACAAAACTATATCTTTTAAAACAAGTTTTCTGTATTGAAAAACATGAACTGAAAATTCTTATCACATGATCATCTATCTGGAGTAAAAGAAACAAAACTAATTCATGTAATCATGAAAACAAAACAGTTTTGAAGCTTAACGTCTAAAACACGAAAATTAAAATAAATTCAATCTTTGTACAGATCTCAAAACAGGGTTCAAATACATTCTTTAACCTTGGTTTTTACCTTGGGTATAGATATAAGGTCTATTGGATATATATCTAAGAGGGAGGGATTAACTTCCATAATCATAGCTTAATGCAAAACAGAGCAATGATCATGGATCATAGACTATATACTGTCCAAAATTCACAACATAAAAGAAAGCTAACAACATGAACAAACATCCCGTAAAACAAAGATCCTAAAAATCGTGATTTCTAATGATAAAATAAAGAGATTCGAGTCAGATTTTCACCTGTTTCGGGGCAATGAACTGAAGCTCTTTTGACCTCGGATCTACCCCCAAAGTTGGCCTAATTTGGACTCGACCACGAACAAGAATCCAAGGACAATGAAAAATAATAAAAAGTTGGATATTTCCAAGAGTAAAAGAGGTGTTTTAGGCAGTTTTTGGTTGTGTGTTTTGTGACTGAAAATCGTTCAGGAAACATGTCTTGAAACGAATGCCTAAGATTGATATTTATAGAGACCAATTAAGGGTTCAAGGAGAATCCTTTAGGCGGGATTTTGATTTTTAAATTGAGTGACAAGACTCCTTGAACTTCGGACAATACACCATGGCAGAAAACTTTTCAGAAGCAATTGATTTTTATGACCAAAATAATGAGTCTCTACTGAAGCATAAGGATTTGATACATTTTTTAACATAGAAGTAGACGATCTTCTGCAACACGCTATGGGGAGAAGGAACTTGCTAGAAAATGGCTGAGCCAAATATGGATTTTGAGGGGAGAAGGCCAAAACTTTGTCAAAAATTGAGGTTTTTTCGGCTAAAGAGATAGATAGATAGATAGATAGAGAGAGAGAGAGAGAGGCGTCTAATGATACCAAATGAAAAAAAAAAAATTATTTTATGACATCCAAGGGTATTTAGGATAAAATAGGTAGATTAAATGAGGTATTCAATGTATTTGGGGTCTTAGAGTTTTAATTTTGAATTGACTAATAAATAGGGGAGAGACACGTCGCAGGGCGTGTGCTAGGTGTGAAGGGCATGGGCAGGCCTGTGGCAAGCGTGGGTTTGGCGTGTGTTTTGGAACGTTGGCACCTTATGTGGCGCCAACGTGGCTTCTCCCGTGGCACTTATGTGGTGCAAAGGTGTAAGAGTGGGCTGTGGAAATGGGCTTCTTCTTGAGCCATTTAATTGGATAAAACTTAGTTGGACTGAAAATTTGTTTTCTTTTCTTTTGTTCTTTAATTTTGGCTTCTAATTTAATAGCTAATGCAATATCTTATAAGATGACAATTACAATTTATAAAAAATGAAAATATCAATATTACGATTTTACACTAATATAAAATATAGATACGAAAAATATGGCTTTATAATTAATTAGATAAGTACAAAACTTTTAAATAAAGTGACAATAAATCCATTATTTAAGTAAAAGAGATAAAAAAAATAGAACATATAATTTTAAAAGATAATTTTCATACGCAATTAATTTAGAAGCTCAAAACTTAATGAATTACAGAAAATGAGGGTCAAAATTTGGTGTCAACAACTTATCCCCCTTTGATAAGAGACGATATAAGAGTTTTGGGGAAATGAAGTTGATGTAATTTTCAATTTTATCCCGCCCAAGAAATGTGATCTTGGAGGCGAGAAAAGACAGGGGCACTAGATAAATTATGAGGCAGAGGATTTTGAAAAAAAGGTAGACGCAAGCTTATGAAGTTTGCCCAGTGTCGAGTTATGTTGTTATTCGGTATCATGAATGAGGAGGGTATTTGAGAATGAAATTCGAGGTAGACCCCTGATCTTTGTTGAAAGGTGAGTTTGAGTCTCCAACAAATTGCTCTAGATCACTGCTGAGAAATAGTTCCATGTTGTGCTAAAGCTTCTACAGAACTCAAACTTGACAAGACAATTAGTAAATAATATTAAACATAAAGCATGGTGCGATAAACACATGGAAATAACACCTCTTTGGTGTGAGTTTATCAAAATGCGGTCTTGCAAGCCGAAATGATTTAATGAGATAAAATCTTGCATAGTTGTATGGAAAAAAAGGTTTGAGGCCGATGATTCATGAGAATGGTGCTTTTCAGCGATGATTAATGAAAATGAAATATTAACCAAATAATTTATGGATATGAGGCTTTCAGCCAAATGATTTAAGAATGAGACTTTTTAAGCCTAGTGATTTATGAAAAGGAAGTCTTTCAAAGCAATGCATTCTGGTAAAACATTTGTGCAGTATATTTGAAAGCATCTGTGCAATCAACTAAAAGCATTTGTGCAATGCATTATAAAGCAATAGAAAGTCATGTAGAATTTTTTTAATAGTTGAAAGCATTTGTGTAGTACATTTTAAAATATGCATTTCTGTAAAACATATGAAGCATTTGTGCAGTGCGTTTGAAAATACTTGAAAGCATTTGTGCAGTGCATTTCAAGATATTTATGCAGAGAAAAACCATATGCAATGTGTTAAAAAAAATATTTGTGTATCAACACATTTGAAATTTTTATAAAGCTTTACTTAAAAGTTTTCAAATCATAAATTTAGAAGTAAGTAATTCAAACCACTCAACATATAGTCATTTCGATGCTATAGACGGTATTGACTTCTCAGATTTTGCTAATCCTGACAAACCTGCACTCAAAGAAAAGTTATAAGTTTTGGGGGAGGTTGTTTCGCGTTGACTTTGAAGGTCTGGCTCTTTATAATTCTTTCTTCTAGCTTTGCTTGGACTTGTAGCACCCGTCTATCTGATTAATGAATAATAAGAAAATAAATAACAAGAAAACATTTGATTGAAAATCACATATATAAAAAATAAGATAAAATTATCTATATATATATAGCAATAAAGAGATATACTCTTCAAATTTCTGGATATCTTCTTACAACGACACCTTTAAAAGTTGTCCTAGTTTTTGACGAAAGAGATATGTTGTCATTCTATCATGATGAGATCTAACCTTCTATAGGTTGCCTACTATTCCATCAAGGGGATCAAGCCAAACATAATCTACGAATACATTTAAAACATGAAATAAAGGGGTCAAACCCTCCTCGAGTTGCCTACGTATCAAAACAGAATTAGGCCATACGTAGTTCGTTACATACAATGCTAATGGAGAATTTAAAAACTTCTAATAAAGTGACCGAAGACAATATAGGCTACCTCGTATCCCGCCAACGGTGTCAGGCCAAGCGTAGTTCATATTACATAAAAAGGAAATTTCAAAATCCTACTAAAATACCAAATCTGGTGTGGATTTCCTATGTATCCCCGCCAAGGGAATCAGGTCAAACCGTAGTTTTCAATACATGACAAAAAAACATTACATAAAAAATGAAATAGAAGCTTCTAGATGTAGTATCTCTTAACCGCATCTGCATTGATGGCTTTCGGCCATATCTTACCATCCATTTCTACTAGAATCAAATCTCCTCCGGTCAGTACTCAGTGAACCATGTAAGGTCCTTGTCAATTTGGTGCAAACTTCCTCTTAGCTTCATCTTGGTGCGGGAATATTCACTTCAACACCAATTGTCCCGGTTCAAACAGTCTCAATCTTACTTTCTTGTTGAAAACTTTGGTCATCCTATATTGATAAAGTTGCTCGTAACAAACTGCATTCATTCTCTTTTCATCAATGAGCATCAATTGTTCATCGCGAATATGCGTCCACTTGGCATCACTTAACTCAGCTTCTTGGATGATCCTCAAAGATGGTATCTCAACTTCCATTGGTAACACTGCTTCTGTTCCATAAACCAAAAGATAAGGGGTTTCCCCCGTCGAAATCCGTATCATGGTGCGGTAGCCAAAAAGGGCAAATGACCAATTCTCATGCCAATGCTTGTAGTTATCAATAATTTTCTGCAATATCCTGTTGATATTTTTGTTGGCTGCCTCAACTGCTCCATTCATCTGAGGTCGATAAGGAGTGTAATTGCAGTGAATAAATTTGAATTTCTCACATATTTCATGCATCAAACTACTATTAAGATTAGCTCCAGTATCTGTACTAATTGACTCAAGGAATCCAAATCTACAAATGATGTTATTGCGGACAAAATCTGTCACCACCTTCTTTGTCACAGACTTGTATTAAGATGCTTCTACCCACTTTGTGAAGTAATCAATAGCTACAAGAATGAACCTGTGTCCATTTGAGGCGGCTGGCTCAATAGGACCACTGACATCCATACCCCAAGGTGGAAACGACCAAGGAGAACTCGTCATATTTAGCTTATTCGGTGGAACTCGAATCAAATCACCATGAATCTAACATTGATGACACTTTCTCACAAAACGAATGCAATCACTTTCCATAGTCATCCAGAAATATCTAGCTCGTAGAATCATCTTTGCCAAAGTAAAACCATTCATGTGTGGCCCACATGTACCCCCATGTATTTCTTCAATCAACTTGCCTGCCTTTTGATAATTAACACACCTTAATAATCCCAAATATGGAGTCCTCCTATAAGGGATTTCTCTACTTAGGAAAAAGTGATTTGTGAGTCTCTGAAGTGTCCTCTTTTGAACATTGTTTACGCCTTCCGGATAGTCTCCTCCTCCGAGATACCTCTTAATGTCATAGTACCAAGGCTTTTTGTCTGGTTATTCATCTACATGGAAATAATAGGCTGGTTGATCTTGCACATTAACCTTGATTGGATCTATGTAATTCTTGTCTGGATGTTTAATCATAGAAGCCAGGGTTTCCAAAGCATATGGAAACTCATTATGAGCTCGATGAATATGCTTGAATTCTATCTTGACAAATTTCTTGCACAATTCCCTCACGCAAAGCACATATGGGAGTATCTTCACATTCTTGGTGCTCCATTCGCCTTGAACCTGATGACTGAATAAGTCTGAATCACCTATAACCAACAATTCTTGTATGTTCATATCAACAACCATTCTAAGTCCAAGAACACAAGCCTTGTACTCTACCATATTATTGGTGCACATGAATCTAAACTTTGTTCTAATAAGATAATGTTAGCCTGATGCTGAAATTAGCATTTCTCCAGCACTGACTCCTTTGGAGTTCGCAGCACCATCTAAAAAATTCTCCACCCGGGATATTATTTTGAAATATCCTCTCCAACAAATAAAACCTCTTCATAAGGGAAATAAGTTTTAAGAGGTTTGTACTCTTCATCCACATGATTTTCAGTGGGATGATCACCTAGCGCTTGTCCCTTGATGGCCTTTTGAGTGATATAAAGAATGTCGAATTTGCATAGCAAAATTTGCCACTTCGCTAACCTCCCAATAGGCATAGGCTTCTGAAAGATGTACTTGAGCGGATCCATCCTTAAGATAAGAGAAGTGGTAGACACACATAAGTAATGTCTTAACTTTTTTGCAACCTAAGTCAAATCACAACAAGTGCACTCCAATAAAGTATACCGAGCTTCATAATGAGAGAAGTTTTTTCTCAAGTACTATATGGATTGCTCCTTTTTTCTAGTTTCATCATGTTATCCCAATACGTATCCAAATGCATTATCAGACATAGATAAATACAACAACAATGGTCTTCCTAATTCTAAGGTTACTAAGATCGGTGGATTAGATAAATATTGCTTGATTCTATCAAAAGCTTTCTGACAATTCTCCGTCCACTTGGTAGCAGCATCTTTCCTCATCAACTTGAAGATTGGATCACAAATTACAATTGATTGTGCAATAAATCAACTAATGTAGTTGAGACAACCAAGAAAACTCATTACATCCTTTCAACTCTTTGGAGGAGGCAAGTCTTGAATAACCTTTATCCTTGAAGGATCTAATCCTATCCCTTTTCTACTCACTATGAAACC
Source organism: Solanum acaule (assembly GCA_036250505.1). Taxonomy (NCBI): domain Eukaryota; kingdom Viridiplantae; phylum Streptophyta; class Magnoliopsida; order Solanales; family Solanaceae; genus Solanum; species Solanum acaule. The sequence goes on along the minus strand of JAJOOR010007427.1, from coordinate 4,796 downwards.
CAACAACTTCCCGGCAGGGACACGAGATGCACGCTTTGCTAGATTTAATTTCAAATTTTATCGCCTTAATCTGTCAAAGAACTTCTTCAAATCGGTTATATAGTCTGAACTTTTCCGTGACTTGATAATAACATCATCCACATAGACTTCAATCTCTTTATTAATCATGTCATGAAATATGACAGTCATAACTCTCATATATGTTACCCTTGCATTTTTGAGTCCAAAAGGCATTTCCCGATAACAATATACTCCCTAAGGAGTGATGAATGTTATTTTCTCCGCATCTTCTTCATCCATTAGAATTTCATGATATCCTGCAAAACAATAAACAAATGACTGCAATTCATGCTTTGCACAATTATCAATAAGTATGTGAATGTTAAGGAGAGGAAAATCAATCTTCAGGCTAGCCTTGTTGAGATCTCTATAATTTATGTATACTATAATTTTTCCATCTTTCTTTGGCACTGGTACTATGTTAGCCAACCATGTGGGATACTTGGTGACTCGAATGATGTTGGCATCAAATTGCTTGGAGACTCCTTCCTTAACCCTTAAGCTCAAATCAAGCTTGATCTTTCTCAGCTTTTGCTTTACTAGGGGCAAGAGGGATCAGTTGGCAATCTATGTGAAACAATGTCCGTGCTTAGACCTGGTATATCATCATAAGACCATGCGAAAACATCCATATATCATCTCAAAATATCAATAAGTTATTTTCTTTGGTTAGGAGTCAAATGGACATTAATTCTTGTTTCCATCAACAATTCTGAATCTCCTAAATTTGTCGTCTCAGTTTTATCCAAATTTGGATTTTCTTTATCCTCAAAATATTCAAACTCCTTAGTCAACTCTTTAGGCTGCATATCTTCTTCATATTCTGCAAAAGTTTGTTCATTGTTGGGATTTGTTCGCTTGTTTCATTACATGTCATATTCTCGACATCAACAGATTTATTAGTTTACTTACTAAAGAGAGAAGAGAGAAGAAAAAATAAAATAAAATAAATAATCAAGACCAAATTTTAAAATTTAAAGCAGTAAAATGTAACTTAGATTTGACATTTAAGCTTTTCAAAAGATTGAGGAAAAACACATCAAATTCAAAAAAATGATTCAGGCCTCAATTTGAATCATGTTGTTTTGTTAATTTTAATACCATCTTCTACCAAGATTCCCGGAGAACCGGGGACGGGTTACAAGTCCATTTTTTCAAAGCATGTCCAGGCATAACATTTCATATGGTTGGGGCCTCGATGCAATCCTCCAAAATCATATTGCATTCAACTTCTTCAAGGTTTTTGAGTCCTTCCACGAGGTTATCATCAGCAGCTTCCTTTGATTCTTGTGCAATGAACGCCTTGGAAAATGACTGATTCAAAAGTGGGATGGGCTATAGTAAGGGAATGTCACTTTTCCTTTTGAGATTAGATTGATGAGAAGGAGTAGGAATTGGTTCCACTATTCCATCCAATCTCGCTCCAAGACCTTGAATGGGGATAAAACCATTCTTCAATATTTCCCAAGCCACCATCATAAGAGCAAGTGGAAATTTTTCCTTTTCATCTTGGGTAGCACACATAATTTCCCTAATATGGAATACGAACCCATCCAACTCTTCCATACTTTCAATAACAACGACTGATTTTTCAGGATATATCGAGGTTTTACCTTCTCCATGAACAACAATTTCCTGATTGTTCCAAACAAATTTCAAAGTCTGGAGCTGAGTAGAAGGGACTGCACCAGCTATGTGAATCCATTGTCTTTCAAAGTAATAAATTGTAACTAGCAGATATGTCCAACACTTGGAATTCCACAATGAACTCCACAGGTCCAATTTGCAATGGTAGATCAATCTCTCCAATGACTATCTTTTGTGTCCCATAAAAACCTCTAACCCTGACATGACTTTCATGAATCTATCCAATATCAGTTCCCAAAGCTAGGAGGTTGGCGAAAGGACATATGTTAACAGTTGAACCATTATCACTCAAAACTCTAGAAATCAACTTATTCATACATCTGACGGTAATGTTCAACACTTTGTTATGTCTCAAACCTTCAGGCAATAATTCATCTTCATGAAAGGTGACTTTTTTAGCCTCCAAAACTTGCCCTACGATGGCAGAAAAATTCTCACTAGTGGTCTTGGCTGGAACATAAGCTTCATTTAAAACCTTCACCAAAGCACTCTTATGAGTTGCAAAATTCATTTGTAAGGCCATTAAGGAAATTTGAGCGGGACTTTACTTCAACTGTTCAACAACAGAATATTCCTTAGTTGGCATCTTCCTCCATAAATCTTCCACTTCAGCCTCTGTCACAACTCTTTTTTTTATTGTTTTCCTTGTTTGGTTCTCCTCGTACAATTTCCTCAAAGGCATAACAATACCCAGATCTAGTAATTTCTTCAGCAACAACTTCTATAACTATCTTTCCTTTTCCTTTGGCCTTTGTATCAGCCGAGTAATCCCAAGGAACTGCTTTGGTATCAAAAGGAGATGATTGAGCAACCCGAGTCGTGATCTTAGGCTTGGGAGCAAGAACTCCCATTTCAATTGGTTGGATTGTGATTATAGGAGCAATAAAGGCCGATGTCGAACACTCTTCTCAACTTTGACTGGTACTATGTTCCCTTCCATGATGAATTCTTCATCAATGGTGATCATGTTCACATTAGCATCTCCATGGTTTGGCAGCGGATTGTGGTTTACATTAGGGGCAGTACCTTTGAGTTGAATGATTCCATCTTTGATCAATGCTTCAATCTTGTCTTTGAGAGTAAGGCAAATTTTGGTATCATGTCCAGTAGCTCTAGAGTGATATACACAATGTTTGGTCTCGTCATACCATCCAGGAAGGGGATGAGAATTCGTCCTTGGATTGGTTGGAGTACTCCTGCGGTTCTCAACCGTTCATATAGTTTGGTTAAAGGTTCTACCAGAGGTGTATAGGTTTAGGTTGGTCTTTTTTCAAAGTTTGGGCGGGGTCTGGGTGTATTTGATGGATGGTTTTATGGTTGGTACTGTGATTGGGATGGATATGCGGGTTGGTATCGTGATGGATTTGGATAGGCAGGTGCTTTGGGTGGATAATATGTTGCTTGGGTAGTGTAAACTGGGTAAGGGGCAGGTGAAGGTTGGTAATAGGATTGAGGAATTTGGGTATACTAACTATAGCTGGAAGGTTTGGGTAATGGGCTTCGGTATGTTAACATTTGGTCTGGCCTACGTTCCTGGATGGTCATGACAACAGACACTCCATCATTCTTTTTCTTAAGGGCTCCTCCAATTGAATCTGACTGAATTGCCTTACTTAGTGCTTGCAAGGCTGCCAAATTAGTGATTCTCCCAGTTTTAATACCTTCTTCAATGAATTCTCCCATCCTGACAACCTGAAAAGCTTTTGTCCTATCAAACTTATCATCTTTTCATAGTACGCTGCACATTTTTTGGGATTGTATAAAAAGAGAGGTCATCTCTCTTTCTGCCATTAGAGGTTGAACTTTTGCGGCATTTTCTCTCCACCGCATCGCATACTCCCTAAACTATTATGTTGACTTCTTTTCCAACTTCATCAAGTAGATTTTTTCTTGTACAAACTCAATATTAAACTTGAACCTATCCATCAATTCTTGCGCCATCACACCCCAACTATGTCATTTCTGTGGTCCCGACTTGTGTACCAATTAAGGGCTTCTCCTGTCAAACTCCTTATAAACAACTTCATTCTAATGGTCTCATCTTTCCACACTCCAACAAACTTGTCATAATACAATCTTAAATAAGATCAAGGATTTCCCTTCCCATCAAATACATCAAATTTTGGTACCTTTTATCCCACAGGCAACTCAATATCGGGATGAGCACATAAATCCTCATATTCAAGACTTTCACCCCCTGGTGGACTTGGATACATTTGAAAGCTTCCTTCAAATTACAAATCTCCCTTGAAATCTATTTTTGACCTTTCTTATTTCTCCATCTCTTCATATGGATCGACTTCTGGTATGGTTGTCATTGAGGTAATGAAAGGTTAAGCTTCTCTACATATACTTGAGGCACATATTTCATATTAGGGATTACAGTGTGTACCACCGGTATTGGGTCGCTTGGTATTTTTGGGTAGGTCAGGTGGTTTGGGTGAGTGGGGTAGTTTGGATCAGTGAGTTAGTTTGGATGACTGGAGTTTGGGTAAGTAAAGTTAGGGATGCAAATGGGGTAGTGAAAGGTAAAGGGTTGGCTTGTTGGAGATTGTTTTGTGGAAGGTTAGGTTGTTGAGGGTTTGTGGATTGTTTGGAAGCAGTTGGATTGGTTTTATGAAGGGAAGGGTTTGGTGGAAAGTGTTGAGGAGTAGGAGAGGAAACAAGTGGAAAATGAGGTGGAATAGTTGAGTTCGTTCCATGCTCGGAAAGTGGTGTGGTCAGGGTGATGGACAAATTGGTGAGGTTTCGAAGTTGATCAATCTCACTTTGCATATTGGCCATTTTTTGCATCAGATTGGCAATATGTTCATCATAAGGGATTGGATCCCTTCTTTTCGAAGCCTCGGGTTCATCTCTCAAGACAGTGACTGATAATAGCAAGGTTAAGGGAGATCACAAATAGAGAATTGAATATTAAAATGCGGAAGCACAAAGAAAAGAAACAAAAAAACTAACTAAAGATATGGGAAATTCGAAGGAAAGATCCATGAATTTCCAAGGATTAGATGTTCTAAGGCCTTGAAAAGATCCAAGTAACAACGTATAGATTTATGGAAGAAATCTAACGCCTTTACTTGAGAAAACGA
>JAJOOR010007426.1:0-38532 GCA_036250505.1 Solanum acaule | reverse complement strand
ATGTTAAGATGTACCTTAAAGTATTGGAAACAACTATAAAACATAGGTACTTTACCAAGGAACATGTATGAAAAAGTGGGGAATGAAGGTAACGGAAATGATTGGCGTCCTTGGTGCTCTAAGAGGTGCGGGGCGCCAGCCCTCAAACTTCAGAGGGGCCTGCTGGGCGTTCTGCCAGGCGCTCTGCCCCAAGGGGAAAGTTCAGCGTCCCTTTTTGGGGTGCGCTGGCTGGCGCGACAGCCCAACCCTTTTCCCCCAAAAATCCGACTTTTTCCCCTTGTTTCTTTCCAACTCTAAACCCTCTCAACCTCAAAGGTTCCAGCAGCAAAATCACAACCAAATCATGTCCCAAATCAACAAGGAACTTCAACACCACAATCAACAACACAACCAACAACTTCAACAACACAACCAATCTTTTCTTGAAAATAAAACGAGTTTGGAGTGTGGGGGAAAGGACCAACCCCAACACTAAGGATCATAAAATCCCTCAACATACAAGAGATTCAACTCAAAAACACAACCAATTCATGTCCCAAATCAACAAGGAACTTCAACACCACAATCAACAACACAACCAACAACTTCAACAACACAATCAATCTTTTCTTGAAAATAAAACGAGTTTGGTGTGTGGGGGAAAGAATCAACCCATCACTATGAACTCACATACCTAGTAGGGATCATCCCCGACGATATCCACGACGGAAACTTGCTTGATCACCTCTTTCTCCTCTTCTTCTCTTCTTCACTCAAAACCCTCACTCTCGCTCTTTAAAATGGGAACAAACTGATCAAAAATCAGTCTAACACAACAATATAACCAAAGGAATTGGTTAGTGAAAAGACCAAAATACCCTTAAAATTTCCGGACGAATTTCTCTTCCAACTGCCCAACTTCCAAAGGGAATAACTCCCTCATATGAACTCGAAATCGAGCAAACCCGGTGGTGTTAGAAAGATCATTCCACAAGCTTCGCAAACATAACTGGAAATACTCCTAACTCATCCTGACCTAGGAGTTATGACTGCTCAAAGTTGGCCAAAAACTCACTTTTTCCCACACTTAACCAAATTTCCAGATTCTGAACTTAGCCAAATTTCCAGATTCTGAATTTTTCCAAAAAAATGATTAATTCCAATTCTAAGCCTCTTCATAGATATTTCAAATTGCCGGATGTTACATGTGCCATATGTATTATGATTCTTTTGAAGAAATACAGACTTAGACGGGAGCATGTCACAAGATATGTACAGTAGCTCCCAAGGGTTCGGTCATTTAACAATTCAAGTGGTACATGAGTTGAGTTTAGAAAAGTTCGGTTCCTACCCATCTCTATGTCATGCTCTCCTTCCCTTCAGAACTATAAAGGGCAGTATAGCTTCCTTTTTCCTTTATCTACACTTTGACCGAAGACAGATCTCAAGGAACTCTGTCCATTTGATTTAAGTCCTGATCTTCTTCTGAATTACCTATACTATTCAAAACTACACCTAAATATAAAAGCTGCTAATACACAATTCCGAGGGGTAGGGACGTGGGTGTATAAAGGGTGTATCTCTTTAGGCCTACACCTAAAAAGATGAAAACATTGCGCACTGGAGCAGAGAGAATGTTTTATGAACATCACTAAAGGTTAAGCCAGTTGCTGTCAAAACTCTGATTCTCATGCCAGATATGGCACATGATTAATGATGCAACAAATCCTAAGAGATTTCACTTTAAACACTATTGAGTCTACAACTTTTAAGATACTCAAACCAATGATAACAACATGACTAGGATTTAAACTTTTACACTCTGTCTGTTCCAGTTTATGTGACAAACTTTCCTTTTAGTGAGTTTCTAAATTTTGGAAACAATTAGCTTTATAACCATGCAAATGTTATGGCATGTTTAAAGCGACAACTTACAAAGCTTTTATAACTAGACGAATGTTATGCCGTATTTGAGACCACGAGTTTCAAAAGTCTTCATTTCTTTTTCAACTCCGTACCGATTCAAACTGTCACATAAAATTTTGCACACATTCATTGTTGTTCCTGTAACATGATCATATAAAAGAACTAACCACCATAGCACTTCTAGTGCTATTTTCATGAAAGAGGTTGCTGGTATGGTTATTGTCACCGAAAGCAAGTAGACCATGTGCAGAGTCACAATAACAACATACCAATGTAATCCCACAAGTGGAATCTGTGGATGGTGGCATGGATGCAGCCTTACCCCTACCTTGTGAAGGTAGAGTGGTTGTTTTTGATAGACCTTCGACTCAAGTAAAGCATAACAAATCACTCATGGAAAGAAAAATACTGTAAGCAGAAGAGAACGGTAACAACAACACATGGGTTAAAAAGCAAATAGACCATGTGCAGATTCATGCAAGAAAATAACAAAAAATTAAAATTACAGGTATCAACACACAACAAATGAAAAATTGGAGGCGTCAATAATGGGGTTACAAGTAATGATAGAACTGCACAATAATAAAGAAACATGGACAGGAAACTTGGAAGTGATTTCTTCTCTATTTCTTTCTCCAATGACATCTATATTGAGTGTACACAAAGAATTACAAGCACCCAAATTCTCAGAGATTTTATCCTCTGAACATTGCAGTGTCGAAAATAATTTGTTATTGTCTCTTGCTGAACATTTGGTGTCCAAGTCAGGATTGCAAAATTGATAGCATCCAAAACATTAATCTTCCCAATGGATCATTTACCAAAAAATATATTACAATGAATCATACACATACATTGTACTTTATGTATAATTAATTTATTTTTTATGTGAATTCAATATATATGATACATAATTTAGTACGATACAATGATTTTGACGTATTGTACTTTATGTATAATAATTTTTTTATGTATAATACATTTATTTTTATGTGAATTCAATAAATATGATGCATAAACTAGTAAGATATTATGATTTTGATGTAATCAAAATTAATCTTCAAATTCCGAAAAGGCTAGCTGTTGATTTCACTCAACCTCTCCTCAGTTCACTGGCTGTCTTAGCCTTAAGTCTGAACCTTCACTCCGGAAATTCATTGAATCTCAAAACACTATTTAAATTAATATTAATTCATTGATTAAATAATACATCCACAAAATAATAATATTTCATGGTCCCACCTATATCAATTTAGTGAGTTTATCTATAGTAAAAATCTAAAATTCTTCTCTTCATTTTTGTGCATTGTTTTCATATAAAACCTAAGTGTTGGGTGATTTACATTATTTGTTGAATTCGTTAGAGTTCTGTAATTTGCATTACTACTGTTAAAAAAAACGTTTTTCTATTATATTCTGGGAGGAAGTAAAGTTGTGTTGTCAACTTACAAGCGTGCATAAATCTGAATTATAATTAGAAGACTATGTTATACATGTTGTGACTTGTGAGAATTTTTTTTTGAAATATAATTTACTTTTAAAGAAGGGTTTTGCAATATACTTACAAACAATTTTTCATACAGACATTGTTTAACTTGATATAAAATTCATGAGAAAAAGAAAGACTTTTAAAGTATGTGATCTAAAATAATCCTTAAATATTTGTATGATTGTAAATTATTTTATTATAAAATAAAGTTTTAAATTAAATTATTTCTAATTATAATAAGAAGATGCTCTTTCTTAAACAAATCAAAAGAAATGGTGCCACATGAAATGAGATGACAAATATGTCGGGTGGGTTAAACAAATTGGGTCCTAACTCCTAAAGGAATGACTATTTAAAAGTGAGGTTAGGTCATTTGATTTTGAGCTTTTATACATGTTTCTGTATGTAAATAAAGACAAATTTAAGTGTCAAATTACAATAGAAGAGATATATTTAAATTATTTTTGATAGTACAAAAATATACTTGATCCTTTTAAAAAAAATAACCACTATATGACTATATAAATTAGGAAGAGGCGAAGAGCAATATATATAAACTTCATTACCATGTCTTATTACACAACACAAAGGTTAACATAGTTGACAACATATCACTTACATGAGAAAGACACAACAAACATTAAAAGAAAGTACACAACCAACAAGGATTGTTTTTTTTTTAACCATACTTTCAAACAACAAACAAAGCAAAGTTTATTTATGTAAAGCTCACATGCTTATATATGATCCCATTGCTCGGACTATTTAAAAATGTTGCCACATTTGTATCAGATCCTTCAAAAATGCACTATTTTTAAAGGATTCAATACGCACCTGAAGACATTTTTGAAAAGTACGAGCGACATAGATCTTATCAATTCATCAATTGGCATGGTGATCATCAATAGCTTTTGTCATACCAACAACGAAGTTCAGCAAATTTATAAGTTCAGGGACATTCTCATTTGGCCTTTCATACTCCAATGTCCAGCTAACCAAATTGATTTCGTCTTTTGTTTCGATATGAAGAGTTGCTTTAAAATTATCATATATATCTGTTACATCTCCTTCAAATTCTTTGAGTGTGAGCACCCTTTTTTCATGATCTATAGTTTCAAGTATTTGTTTGGAGATCTTCTTTTCCCCATCTGCTTACAGAAAAAAAAAGAATTGAAAATGAGAAAAATAGAGTTGACATGTTAAAAGACCATCTAACGATCTTTATCTCAATCATAATCGCTAAAATAGTTGAAAAAACTATCGCAATTTTTTTAGTAAAAAGACAAGTTAAAGGCATTCTCTTATCCGTTGAACTTAGATGAAGAGCCGGATGACATTTTTAGTCAATATCAAAAGCGTGAATGAGTTAGGAGCGAAGAGTGTTTGAGAAAGTTCAATTGGACGAAATGAATTTATAGATTCGTAAATTTATCAATATCAAGTTCGTAAAAAGAATCAAATTGTTCAAGTGGGCTGGGGCTTATTAGGACATTTTTAAATGTTTAGCTTACCAAGGGTATAGTTCCAACAAATTTTTGATCCAACAATTCCAATGTCTCCTTCAAGAAGTTCAAAACCTTGTATATGCAAAGGGGACATAGTAGAGACATGATGTGGTTTATTTGTAAAAACATCATGAAACACATCCTTATTAGCCTTCATTTCTATCTTGCCACACAACACAGACTTTAGACCCATTTTACTAAAGATTGGAAAGAAAAAGATGTAGTGACAATATAAGAAAATTGTAGAGGACAAGTGTTGATATCCTTTACAATGATAATTCAACAATATATATAGACTAGAAGGGGGAAGGGGGGGCGTTTTTCAATCAAAGATGGTATAACATCTTAATCTTGTCCCTTACGACTTGTATAACTAAGAAAAGTGACATAAATTTCATTTCTCATGCACTTTTATCAATACTTGTAATATAGATATACTATGCAATTATGTTTCAACCACTTCTAGAGTATATATACTTTTTTTTTCCGCAAATTTACCACTAGATAGTGTCTAGTGGCCTTTTATTAAACATAAAATATATTAATAGGGATAAGTGCAAGCAAGGGGGGCTAGGCCTTACCTTACTAATCCTAATGAAGTGTCTACTACCTAACAAGCATGAAGAAAATAAGAGCTAGAGAGAACTAAGTATTTTCTGATCACCACAGAGTATGTAATACACTCCATGATGATATTACAAATGAGGATGCTTAAATAATGTAAAAATATGCCAATCAAGAAGAAAGTTGAGTTATCAGCCTCAAACTTTCTATTGCAAACGCATGAATTAAAAAAGATTGAATGCCCATCAAAAGTAACTTGAAGTATTTTTCTCTTGTCTTCTTCTTCAAACCTATCCAACAACACTTCTAGAGTATATATACTTACTATTCTAAAAAGAAATGTTTATAATTCAAAATCTATTTGGATATATACTTACTTTTCTTTCTAAAAAGAAATGTTTATGATGCATGAGCTAATTATTTAGATACGTTTACAATATTATGAATCTGATCAGATTTTGGTGTGTTTAGATATGTCAAAATACATGTATTTCGAGATCATGGGATTAAAATTAGGTTTATTAATTTGTTCTAGATACATCGTATCCAAGTGGATTCTCATGTATCTAACTATGATAGATAGACAAATCTTTGATCTCCCTTTTCGTTTTCCACTCTCCTATCTCGCTTGCATATCTAGTATTCCAGATACATGTGAATCACACTAGAATCATATATCTAGTGTGATTCGCATGTGTCTGGGATACATAGACAAATCTCGCTCGCCTCCCTCCTGTTCTCGCTCGCCTCCCTCTCCCTATTTCAATGAATCTAGCAGCAAAAAACATGTATCTAGATGTATCTGACTTAAACTCTGGTATATAATTATAAATTAGTAAGATAAAATGTAATTATTTCAAGTTATAGGAAGAATAAGTAAATATAGTAGAAATATTTATTTTAGTAGATAGTTTCTCCAAAATTTATTTGGATTAATAAGATAAAAGTCATTTATCTAATTAAATAAGTTATGAATTGTTATATCTGCTATAAAAGGTATTTTTAGATTAAAAACCGTAAAAATATTTTAATTTAATAAATAAATAAATAAAATAAAATATTTTTTTATCTATTTATGATAGATTCAGTATAAGTGTATAACATATTCGAAGCTATCAACGTCAGGATCCAAAGCAAGTAAAGAAATAGATTTGTCTGATTAAAAACAGATACAATAGTAACTTTAAATTATTTCTTTGGGTTATGAAAGTCAAAGCAAGGCAGAGCAATACTCTTTCATTATTAATTTGATATAGAGATTAACTATCAGTAAATGACAGAGATAATTTTATCAAATCATTCTTATTAAATATAAGTTATCTAAATATTGAAAAAAGAATAATATTTACTAGTAAAAGTAAAATAGATACACGTGATAAATTATTTATTTGTTATATCAACTGAACAAGCATTGTTGAATATCCAAAATAATAAAGTGGACAAGTAAAGATAAACGAAAACAATATTTATTCATATATTTGATCAAGCAATAAATCTTTTGTCTACTGTAACGACCGATTTCCGTCGTTATAGAAAAGCCAATGGGGAAAGAATCGGGGTCAGAAAACTTTCGTAGTAACTTCGGATTTTCCAACCTAGTCTAGATTTGGACGAAATCAGAGTCAGTAAGGTCTAGGGAAATCTGGTAACAATTGGGTGATTTAATTATGATGTTGATCACATGAATAGATGGCTAAGACGTTAAGGAACCCGTACGACTTTATGGAATTGAATTCGGGTGAGTAGAACTCCCGAAACTGATCTTAGCGTGAATGGGTAGTTTCTGAGTGTCATTGGCTGAAGGTGTGTTGTGAAATAGGGGTTTTGGAATTCTTTATTTAGCTCTTTGTTTCCGTGCAAGCCTCTAAGGCGAGATTATTCCCGCCAGGGTAGGGCCGCTATGGCGGGATGGGTGCCGCCATAGTGGGCCAGTCGTGACTTAAGTCGGAAATAAACCCCAAAAATATTTTACTCTGCACTTTTCGACTTTGAGAGCTAAGAGACAAGCCCATATGAGTTATTGACCCTTTTTCACCATTCTTGAGGCTAAAGGTAAGGTTTTAACTCTCCGAATCTAATTTTTGATCCGTAGAACTTAGTTTTATGGGTAATTATTGTTGGGGAAGGGTTTTGGAACTGTTTGAATGGTGGGAAAAGCCCTAATTCTGGATATTGGGATCATGGGTTTGATTTAGGGTTGATAGTGTTGGTTTTAATTCGGATAATTAGACATCGTTTATTGATTTTCGTGTTATTATGATTGTTTGTAGACCAAGAACAAGCGGAACGAATCTGAAAAAGGAAGGATCAAGTTTCTTAGGGGATTCAAACTTTGTTTGAGGTAGATGATGGTTGTGATTTCATATTGTGTGATGTATGTTTGTTCTTGCTTCATTATAATACATGTATGTATGCGAATGTTGTGTTATTGATCACACTAATTGAAAATGAGGAAAGATAAATGATGAATGCCATGAATTATGACTTGATTTTATGATTTTGAGATATACTTGTGATTGTGGCTTGTTGAATGGATCAGGTATTGAGTTCCGACACACTAAATTGGATCGGTTGCCATGTTCCGGCATAAACATTGGATCGGGTACAACGTACTGGTACACTAACAGTTTGGATGTGGGTTTTATGAGAGGACCATTGACTTCACATAACTATATATCTTGAGAATTGTGAAATTATACGTTATTCGTAAGTGATGTTGATATTGTATATATTCGGTGTATGCATGTTATTATTATGTTGTAATGAGTCATGTATGTTACACTTAGTGGGATAGCAACGTGACCCTACCAGTACACTGTGGTTGTATACTGATACTGCACTTACTCTTTCTTTGTTAAGTATAGGGCATCTTCAGGCGGCTATTGACAGACCTTGTTTAGAAGATCAGTAATCGTTTCGAATTCAAGGGCGAGCCAGTTCTTCCGGGCTGCCATGAGTTCTCTTCCTATTTATGTCCACATTTTTGGACTTAGACTAGTTCTTTAGATTTCTTATTTTTAGTATGTGGTTGTACCCCTTCTTGTTTAGACTTATGGTTGAACCTTAGATGTTTTGGTACATTGTCTTTCAGGTTCTAGGTAGTATTCCACATTTGTTTTGGTTGTTAGACTTTTGTTTGGAGTTTATGGGAACTCCCTATTTCTATTCCTTATCATTTAAACCTGCCTCCGTATATTTAAATGCCTTAGTTTTTCGTAAGTTGCTTAGCTTGGTTGTAGTAGTGGTTCTCTCACCGAAGGGTTAGTATGAGTGCCAATCACGACGGTGTGGGTCGTGACAAAGTTGGTATTAGAGTCAAGGTTCGTTGATCTCGATGTACCAAAACGAGTCTAGTAGAGTCTTGCGAAATGGTACGGAGACGTCTGTACTTTTCTTCGAGAGGCTATATGACTTTAGGGAAATCTCTCTGTTTTCTCTTGTCTCCTTTCATGCTATAACTTGATTCCAATTGGTATTTGACGATTCAAATTGGTATCTAACCTCCTTCACTCTTCTATCCGCAGATGGTTAACACTAGGTTCAACAGCGTCAGGCCCGTAGCTCCCGTCAATGCTCCGGCTGAGGAATCTGCAGTGAGAGGTTACGGTCGAGGCAGGGGTAGAGGAAGAGCTAGGGGGTAGAGGCCGAGGAAGGGTGTCACCTACTAATGATGAAGCACCGGTTGAGAATGCTCCCAAAAATGAGGCCCCCTCTGCACATCATGCAGAGGTAGAAGAGAATATAGAAGTTGAGGATGAGGAGAATATTGGACAAGAAGAAGAAGTGCATCCTGAGACTACATGTATTCCTCCTTAAGACCCAGTGTTAGCTCAATAAATTATAACGTTGACGTTCCTGAAAGGAGTAGTTGGTCTTGGAGTGTTTCCCTCTATTCAAGAAACTCAAGCTCCCGCCAATCCCCTTATTTCTATCATTGTCCCCAAGGTGGGTGGAAATGTAGGTAATGATGCTTTCTTCCGTCCTTTATTGGGTCCTGTTAGGACTGGTAATAAGCATGAGATGTTGACTAAGTTCTTAAAGTTGAAACCGCCTGTGTTCCATGGTTCTGAGAGTGCGGATGCATATGCGTTTATCCTAGATTGCTATGAGAGGCTTTATAAGTTGGGAATTATCCATCAGCATGGGGTTTGAGTTTGTGACTTTTCAGCTTCAAGGTGAGGTAAGCAGTGGTGGAGAGCTTATGTGGAATGCAGATCTTCAGTTTTACCCCCAATTACTTGGATCAGTTTCATGCTCTGTTCTTGGAGAATTATGTGCCTCGGACTTTGAGAGATCGTAAGAAGGATGAGTTCATAGATTTGGAGCAAGGTGGTATGTCTGTGGCTGCTTATGAGGCCAAATACCATGCCTTGTTTAGATATGCTACGCAATTGGTGACTTCTGAGGAAGAGAGAATCCGTTTATTTATTAAGGGACTCTATTCTGAGTTGCAGATGTTATCTGTTCATATGACCTCTGCAGGGAAAAGATTCAATGAGGTAACAGGTTTTGTGAAGAAAGTGCAAAGGGTGAGGCGAGACGGTCAAGCTAAGGCATTGGCTAAGAAAGCCAAGAATTCAGGCAACTTCAAGGTTCTTACTCCAGAGGTTCAGAAAGGCCGACTCTTATAGCCCGACTGATTCAGTTTGCTTTGCTCGCTTCTACAAGTAATTACTCCGAAACTCCACCTCAGAATTTGATTTAGGATAGCCAGGGAGCTGCACCTTCGGCGGGCAGCAGGCCATCTTTTGATCGTACATATTGCAACTTTGGAGAACCTGGGCATATGAGGAGAGATTGTCCCTACCCACGCATGATGGACTTCGCGCAGCCGCAGACTAAAACAGTGGTACCCGTGGAAAATGGTAATAATGGTCGAGGGCGTCCACAAGGTGGGCGAGGGGGAAATCAACGAGGCCGTGGAGGTAGAGAAAATGGTAACGTAGGCAAAGGTGCAGTTCAGCCAGGCAGGAAAATGGCCCGTCATGATGATAGGGTTCAGTGTTATACCTTTCTGGGCAAGATTGAGGCAGAGGCATCGAACGCAGTGATCACAAGTACTATTCTTGTCTGTGACTGGATGGCTAATGTGTTATTTGATATGGGTTCTACTTATTCTTATGTGTCCATGCGATTTGCCTCAGAATTTAATATGAATTGTGATATACATGATGCCCCCATCCATGTTTCTATCCCAGTTGGAGAGTCTGTCATAGTCACCCATGTCTATCGTGCTTGCCCTATTTTGTTTATGGATTTTCAGACTTGGGCTGATTTGGTGATTTTGGATGTGACTGACTTTGATATAATCTTAGGCATGACTTGGTTGTCCCCCTATTATGCTATGTTTAATTGTAATACTCTAAGTCTATAACTCTAGAAATTCCGGGAAGGGAAAAGTTAGAGTGGGAAGGGGTGTACAAGCCTAAGCAAGCTAAGATCATATCCTCTATTTGGGCTAGAAAACTTGCAGGGCAGGGTTTTTTTGGCTTATTTGGCTCATATTCGGGATATTCTTCACTTATTAAGTGGAAAATAGTCATCGGCATTTGGCAAAAGTACCTCAACTTATCCGAGGAAAATGACTCCGCCGCATCAGCCTCTCCCCCGTTGTCCTGAGGCTGAGCCTCTATCCATTGAGTTCATTCTTATTGTGTCAAAATTTAGAGAAGTGTTTCCTACTGATTTGTCTGGTATGCCTCCGGATAGGGATATAGATTTATGCATTGATTTAGAACCTGGTACTCGTCCCATTTACATCTCTCCATATCGCATGGCTCCGGCAGAATTAAGAGAGCTTAATGCTCAAATCCAAGAACTTCATGATAAAGGGTTCATTCGCCCTAGTGCTTCCCCGTGGGGTGCTCCAGTTTTGTTTGTTAAGAAAAAAAATGGTAGCATGAGGATATGTATAGATTACCGGCAACTGAATAGGGTCACGATTCGAAACAAGTACCCATTGCCTCGAATAGATGATCTTTTTGACCAATTGCAAGGTGCATCAGTTTTCTTTAAAATTGATCTAAGGTCTGGTTACCGTCAATTAAAGATTAGGCCCGAGGATGTGCCCAAGATGGCGTTTAGAACCCGCTATGGGCACTATGAGTTTCTAGTTATGTCGTTTAGGTTGACTAATACGCCTACAACTTTTATGAGTTTGATGAATGGTTTGTTCAAACCATTTCTTGATTCATTTGTTATAGTCTTTATCGATCATATTTTGGTCTATTTGAAAAGTGAGGAAGAGCATACCAATCATCTTCGTATTGTTTTGGGTGTTCTTGGGAAACAAAGGTTGTATGCAAAATTTTCCAAGTGTGAATTTTAGTTGACTTCGATTGCATTTTTGGGGCATGTAGTTTCAAAGGAAGGGGTAATGGTAGATCCTCAAAAGTTTGGGGCGGTTAAGAATTAGGTTCGGCCTAGCTCTGTGACGAAAGGTAGGAGTTTTGTGGGGCTCGCTAGCTACTATCGTTGATTTGGGAAGAACTTTGCTTCTATAGCCACACACTTGACAAACTTGACCAAAAAGGAGATACCGTTTGAATGAACTGAAAAATGTGAAGAGAGTTTTTAAAAGCTCAAGACTCTTTTGATCACAACACCTATTCTAGCATTACCGGTGAAAGATAAATATTTTATAGTTTATTGTGATGCTTCACATTCTGGTTTGGGTGCGATGTTGATGCAGGATAAGAATGTCATAGCTTATGCATTGCGGCAGTTGAAGGTGCATTAGAGGAATTATCCAAAACATGATTTGGAGTTGGCAGCAGTAGTATTTGCTCTTAAGATCTGGCGACATTACCTCTACGGTGTCAAGTGTGAGTTGTTTACTAATCATCGTAGTTTGCAATACCATCCGGGTACGGCTAATGTAGTGGCAGACGCTTTGAGTCAAAAAGCGGTGAGTATGGGTAGTCTGGCTTGCTTGAGCGTATCCAAGCGACCTTTGGCTAAGGAAATTCTGACCTTGGAGTCTAAGTTCATGATGTTAGGCATCTCAGAGAAAGGTGGGGTGTTAGCTAGCATTGAAGAGATCAAGGCCAAACAGTTTGAGGATGAAAATTTGAATGAGCTTAGAAACAAAACTGTGATTGGTAAGGCACAAGAGACCACTCTTGATGCAGAAGGTGTGCTCAGTTTTAAAGGAAGGATTTGTGTTCCTCGAGTTGATGACTTGATTTAGAAATTATTGACAGAATCCCATGGTTTGCGATATTCCATTCATCTGGGTGTGACCAAGATGTATCGAGATTTGAAGCGAATTTATTGGTGGCCAGGCATAAAGAAGGATATAGCCGAGTTTGTGGCTAAGCGTCAAAATTGCCAATAAGTAAAGTATGAACATCAAAGGCTTGCAGGTTTGCTTCAGAGAATGTCAATTCCGAAATGGAAGTGGGAAAGGATAGCCATGGATTTCGTGGTTGGTCTTCCTAAGACTTTGGAGAAATTTGATTATATTTGGGTAGTGGTTGACAGATTGACTAAATCAACCCATTTTATTCCGGTAAGAGTAGATTATAATGCTGAACAATTGGCTAAAGTTTATGTGAAAAAGATAGTGAGGTTGCATGGGGTGCCCCTTTCTATCATCTTAGACCGTGGTACGCAGTTTACCTCCAAGTTTTGGAGGAAGTTACATGATGAATTAGGCCCACAACTCACTTTTAGTACAACTTTCCATCCACAGACGGACGGGCAGTTAGAAAGGACTATTCAAGTGATAGAAGACATGTTGAGGGCATGTGTGATTGATTTTGGAGGGCATTGGGATAAGTTCTTACCTTTGTGTGAGTTCTCCTATAATAATAGTAATCACCCCATCATAGATATGGCACCGTTTGAGGCACTTTATGGGAGGGGATGCAGATAACCCATAGGATGGTTCAAGGCTGGAGATGTGAAACCTTTGGGGGTTGATTTAGTGAAGGATGCTCAAAATAAGGTGAAGAGTATTCAAGCTAAACTTTTAGTAGCCTAGAGTAGATAGAAGAAGTATGCAGACCATAAGGTAAGAGACATGACATTTCAGACAGAGGAGAATGTTCTTCTTAAGGTATCACCTATGAAAGGGGTGATGAGATTTGGCAAGAAGGGCAAGTTTAGTCCTCGTTACATTGGTCCCTTTGAGGTTCTCGAATGTGTAGGGCCAGTGGCTTATATATTGGCTTTACCTCCTAGCCTATCGGGAGTTCATCCAGTATTTCATGTGTCCATGTTGAAGAGATATCATGGCGACGGGGATTACATCATAAAATGAGACTCAGTTGTGTTAGACAAGGACCTTCAGTATGAGGAAGAACCGATTGCAATTCTTGATCATGATGTCCGGAAGCTGAGGACCAAAGAGATTAAGTCCGTGAAAGTTCAATGGAAGCATCGACCAGTTGAGAAGGCTACTTGGGAAACTGAGAAGGACATGCGAGACAAGTATCCCCAATTGTTCGTCGATTCACGTACTACTCCACTCTTGCTTTAGCCTATTTTTTCTAGTTTGTCACTCGGGGATGAGTGATGGGTAAATTGGTATCTATTGTAACGACCGGTTTTTGTCATTATAGAAAAGCCAATGGGGAAAGAATTGGGGTCAGAATTTTTTTTTGTAGTAACTTGGGATGGGATTTTCCAACCTAGTCCAAATTTGGACGAAATCAGAGTCAGTAAGGTATAGGGAAATCTGGTAACAATTGGGTGATTTAATTATGACGTTGATCACATGAGTAGATAGCTAAGACGTTAAGGAACCCGTACGACTTTACGAAATTGAATTCGGGTGAGTAAAACTCCCGAAACTAATTTTAGCGTGAACGGGTAGTTTCTGAGTGTCAATGGCTGAATGTGTGTTGTGAAATGGGGGTTTTGGAATTCTTTATTTAGCTTTCTTTTTCCATGCAAGCCGGTAAGGCGGGATTATTCCCACCAAGGTGGGGCCGCTATGGCGGGATGAGCGCCACCATAGCAGGCCAGTCGCGACTTAAGTCTGAAATAAACCCCAACAACGTTTTATTCTGCACTTTTCGACTTTGAGAGCTAGGAGACGACCCCAGACGGGTTCTTGACCCTTTTTCACCATTCTTGAAGCTAAATGTAAGGTTTTAACTCCCCGAATCCGTTTTTCGATCCATAGAACTTAGTTTCGTGGGTAATTATTGTTGGGGAAGGGTTTTGGAACTGTTTGGATGGCGGGGAAAACCCTAATTCTGGATATTGGGATCATGGGTTTGATCTAGGGTTGATAGTGTTGGTTTTAATCCGGGTAATTAGACATTGTTATTGATTCCAGTATTATTATGATTATTTTTTATACCAAGAACAAGCGGAACGAATCCAAAAAGGGAAGGATCAAGCTTTGTTTGAGGTAGGTGATGGTTGTGTTTTCATGTTATGTGATAAATGTTTGTTCTTGCTTTATTATAATACATGTATGTATGCGAATGTTGCGTTATTGATCACACTAATTGTAAATGAGGAAAGATGAATGATGAATGCCATGAATCATGACTTGATTTTATGATTTTAAGAATATACTTGTGATTGTGGCTTGTTGAATGGATCAGGTGTTGCGTTCCGACACACTAACTGGGATCGGTTGCCACGTTTCGACATAAACATGAGATCGGTTGCCACATTTCGACATAAACTTCGGGTACCATGTACCGGTACACTAACAGTTTGGGTGTGGATTTCATGAGAGGACCATTGACTTGACATAACTGTATATCTTAAGAATTGTGAAATTGTACGTCGTTCATAACTGATGTTGATTTTGTATATGTTTGGTGTATGCATGTTATTATTATGTTGTAATGACTCATGTATGTTGCACTTAGTGGGATAGCAGTGTGATCCTACCATTACACTGTGGTTCCAATTCAGGGGTGAGCAAATTCTTCCGAGCTGCCATAACTTCTTTTCCTGTTTATGTCCACATTTTCGGACTTAGACTAGTTCTTTAGATTTATTATGTTTAGTATGGGGTTGTACCCCTTCTTGTTTAGACTTATGGTTGAACCTTAAATGTTTTGGTATATTGACTTTCAGGTTCTAGGTATTATTCCGCATTTGTTTTGGTTGTTAAACTTTTGTTTGGAGTTTATGGGAACTCCCTATTTCTTTTCCTTAGCATTTAAACCTGCTTACGTATCTTTAAATGCCTTAGTTTTTCGTAAGTTGCTTAGCTTGGGTTGTAGTAGTGGTTCTTCCACCGGAGGGTTAGTGTGGGTGTCAATCACGACGGTCTGTATCGTGACATCTTACTCATTGATGTTTCCGCAATAAGCGTTCCTTAACAAGATATTTCGTGTATTTAAGATTTGAATTTGAATTTTTTTATTAAATTGTGGAAGAATTATATATTCATTCTTCTTTAACATTTTAGTTTTCAAATCTACTTTATGAAAACATGACTTAGAGCCCGTTTGGATTGACTTAAAAAAAAGTAGCTTTTACGTCAAAATAAAAAAGTCAAACTGAAATGTCTTTTAAGTCAAAAAATAAAAAGTAGGGGGAGACCTACTTCTGGTTTTTGACTTATTTTAAGTTATTTTAAACTTATTTTAAGTCATTTTTTACCTTGCCAAACACTGCACAACTCATTTTAAGTCATTTTTGACTTGTTTTAAATTATTTTTCATATTTGCCAAACACTTTCAGAAGTCAAAAACTGACCTAAAGTAAATTTGACCAACTTTTAAGCCAATTCAAAATTGTGGTGATGACACGTGACACTTTTTCTTCTCCTTTATTATATATAAAAAATAGATAAATAGAAAATAGATTTATTATTGATTATTTAAAATTATATTTAGTTACCGTACAATTAAATGGGTATAAATATAACTATTGACATGTGTCTATATATTTAATTAATTATTGATTAATTAATATTATTTAATACTAATTTATTATTGTTTATTTAAAATTTTGTGTAACTACAGTAGAATTTATTTGGTCTAATAAATGGGTCTAATTGTAAATATTGACATGTGTCTATATTTATTTAATTAATTATTGATTATTTAAAATTAGTTAAATTTTAATTTTTTAAAAAATTTGTGGTGTTGACATGTGTCGTTCTAATTCTAATTATTGACATGTGTTTATATTTATTTATTTAATTATTGATTATTAATTATTTAAAATTCTGAAAATTTATGGTGTTGAAATGTGCCATTTTTTCTTCTCCTTTTATATATAGATAGATATATAGTTGAATAATGTAAAGGATATCAACATTTCTCCTCTACAATTTTTCTGTAGTGTCACTACATCTTTTTTAATTCCAAGTCTTTAGTAAGCTAAATATATTTAAAAATTTCCTAACAAAAATATTTTTCGTCAAAAAGGGAAATGACTTTCCACTAATTAAGGGTGGAAGGAGAGTATTAGCTATTAGTTCAGACAAACCAAGTAGCAATTGCTTACACCATGTACTCGTGTCACGAATTTCATTAAATATGTATGAATATTTGAGTGTGATTTCAGTAATTAAGATGAGATAGTAGGGTTCATTGACAAATTCAAAACACATTAAGTAACTTCAAATCTTAGCCCGACTCTACTTTCCGTTTATGAAATCATTTTTCCTTTATCTTGCAAATCTTACCCTCACCCTTGCTCTATGTGCCCATCCCTCACCCTTGCTCTATGCGCCCATCCCTCACCCCCAACACCAAAGCCCCACCCCACCCCTCCCTCCCCTCCCCCACTCTTTCCATCCTCGTAATTTTGTTTTAGATATATAGACAAATATTTTTACTCTCTCCAAACAAGTAGTTGAAACTATAGATCATGAAAAGAAGGTGCTCACACTCAAAGAATTTGAAGGAGATGTAATGGATATATATGATAATTTTAAAGGAACTCTTCATATCGAAACAAAAGACGAAATCGATTTAGTAAGCTGGACATTGGAGTATGAAAGGCCAAATGAGAATGTCCCTGAACTTATAAGTTTGCTGAACTTCGTTGTTGGTATGACAAAAGCTATTGATGATCATCATGCCAATTGATGAATTGATAAGATCTATGTTGCTCGGACTCTTTAAAAATGTCATCAGGTGTGTATCGAATTCTTTAAAAATAGTAAATTTTTGAAGGATCTGATACAAATGTGGAAACATTTTTTAATAGTCTGAGCAACTTAGGATGGGATCATATATAAGTAAGTGAGCTTTACATAAATAAACTTTGCTTTGTTTGTTGTTTGAAAGTATGGTAAAAAAAACAATCCTTGTTGATTGTGTACTTTTTTTTAATGTTTGTTGTGTCTTTCTCATGTAAGTGATATGTTGTCAACTATGTTAACCTTTGTGTTGTGTAATAAGACAGTGGTATGAAGTTTATATAAATTGCTCTTCCCCTCCTCTTAATATATATATATATATATATATATATATTGCTAAATTTCTAAAGGATCAAGTATATACAGGAATTTTTTTTTAAAAGCTTATTTGATTTTGAGCTTTTATACATGGAAAACATTTTTTAATAGTGGCAATCAAACTTATGAAACTTCGATGAACTTAATTAACGGATAGATTTTTAGTCTATCCAATGTATGAATCTGAGGCAAGACTCTCTTATTACTCTCTCCGTTCATTTTTATTTGTCACTATTTGACTTGACACACTTATTAAGAAAACAATTATTGATATAGGTATTTTACCAAACTATCCCATATTAAATGATGTTTAGTATTGGATCTTAGAAAATGATTTGAAAAATAAGTATTTAATGATGAGGGTAAATATGGAAAAAATTATTGTCTTTTTTTAATATGTCAAAAGTGATAAATAAAAGTGAACTTAATGAATAATTTATAAACAATGAAAATATGAGATCTTCTCATTTCTCATTTACATCTCAAATCCCCAAAAATATTAACTTTTTTTTTACAAAATTAAAAATTGATTATTTAAGAATACTAGAGGGATTAGAATTTTCACTATTTAACGGGGTTTAACTATTTGAGATTTTGAAATAAAAATCTAATGTAATTCCAACTAATAGATAATTAGAAATGTAAAAAAGGCAAATGAAATTAAAACTTAAATCGATCTCACAAGAAATAAAAGGGTAAACTACATAAATTTCAGTATTTTAGATCTTAATTACTAGGAATCCAGATAGTTTTCAATATTCCTTTTTATATAATTTTCGGCTATCGGATACATGTATCACAAGTCGTTAGATACATGTATCTATTAGACTTAAAAGGACGAGATACATGATTTAATTGATTTGAATTAAATGTTTTAACTTTATTCCTTAATTAAAGGAGTAAATGATGAGAAATTAACAAAAAAAAAAAAAACAAATTTAGTGGATCCATCTATATCAAGTGTTATCATTTTTAATAAAAAGTCTATATCATAAAAATTAGTAATTATGAACTTCATCTTCTTCATCAATTCCTTCCTTTGAATCTTTAATTTTCGAGGTTTTTTTTTTTTGCAAATGGCGAATATCACAATATTGTTGAGGCATTTCGGCTCATGGATCTCTGAAATTCAATATGAAAATTATTGAATTGATGAAATACTTTTGAGAGATAATGCAACTTATAACGATCTAGGCAATGGTATTTCAAAACAACTAGGAATCGATTGTACACGCAAGAAAATGAAGATCATATACATGATGGAAGACAATTTAACTCCAATGGAAATTCGAAACGAGATGGACATGAGGTTTTTTATGGAATTGAAAAGATGTCAATCTAATTGCGGGTTGTATCCACTGTGCATTACAATTCAAGAGCAAAAATTTGGATGCAACATTGATGGTGAAATATCTTTTGAGCTAGACACATCCATTGTTCAAGTTGGAGGTGATGACAGGACTATATCTGCAGTAGTTCTTGCAGAGAATCGTAGTGTAGAGGCATTATGCGTTTTGGATACTAATTCAAAACATGTAATTGGCGACTGTACTCACAAATTTGTTCAAGTCAAGCAATTGTATACGATACATGATAGAAAGTCAGATACATATGACAAGACTCTGATACATGACAAAACAAATTGTGTCGATTAGATACATGTGTAAAACTTTAATAATGCGTAAATCTCAAATATATTTATTAGATACATGCACATTTAATTAGATACACTGATAAAAATTAGATAAAAATAACCGTATCTCAATAATGTGTCAGATACATCAATAATAATTAATAAAATACATATATAAATCTCCGCTTGTTGAAACTTTTCGATTACATTCATGGCTGATCAAGGCATCTCACCGTGGTGATGCTTGTTTCACCTTTTAATTTGTCAATATTGTTCATTGCGCGCTAGGCAATTGTCAGGACCTGACTATGAATTACGCCATTAATGAACACAAATTTAAGTTAAACACAATGAATTTCTTGGTATAAATTTTCTATATTTCAATTAATGATGGAAAAGTGAAGTACAATTGAAAAAAGTGAACTAGAAATGAAAACTAAACTACTGTAAGCTCTATAGATGAATCTATAATCTGCAAAAGAAGAGAATTAGGTCTATGAAGAGAGAGGAGAGAAAATTGGATGAGAGAAAGATATTTGATTGTTATTAAAATGTTAATTATGGGGTTTAAATGTAAGATAATTAATCATTTTCGATTTAAAAATATGCTATTGTGTAAACCTTATTATTTTTGTATTAGAATCACAATAGTTATTGTTTCTTTAAAAAAATAGTTTAAATTAAAATATTTATTTCAACAAAATTAACAATACTAAATTAGTATTAAATAATGTTAATTAATCATTAATTAAATATATAGACACATGTCAATACTTATATTTAGACCCATTTAATTGTACGGTAACTAAATATAATTTTAAATAATCAATAATAAATCTATTTTCTATTTATCTATTTTTTATATAATAAAGGAGAAGAAAGAGTGTCACGTGTCATCACCACAATTTTGAAAAATAAAATTTAAAATCTAAAAATAAGTTAAAATTTAAAATGTTTTGAAAAAAAACTACAACTACGGTTTTTGTTCAAATAGTTACCACACTTTTTAAATTTTAAGAAGTCAAATAAAAAGTAGAAAAAGAAAAAAAAAAAAAAAGAAAAAAGAGGACGGTTGAAACCAATTATCCCGTTTTCTTCCACTCTTTTTAAAATTTTAAAAGTGCAGTTTTTTTAACATAAGAGTTTTCAATTTTGATTTTTTTTTACAAAATTTCAAAAAAATAATAATTTAAAAGTTGAATTTCAAAAAATAACTAACCATATCATTTGAAAACACCATTTTAAAACTACTACTCCATACCCTCCGAAAACTATTTCTTTATATTCGTATTCAAACAAATGTATCAACATCAAAACTAATAAAATCGCAATATTTTTTATCTCTTCTCTAACACAAAATATAACAGTTTTGGTATGCAAGAAGAAGAAGAAATGTACGACATATGGTGAAAGAAGTTTATGGTAGTGAACCATTCTATTTTTTTCTTATGACTTTTTACATTTTCACTCTCATGTACGTAATCTTTTCATTCTCCATTATTTGTTAGTTGGATGGGCATATTTATCCTTGTTATGATAGTGATTTAAAGGCAAAAGATGTGGAGCAACAAAGCCTAGAGGAATTTTATTGAAGTTCAGAGTTTGATTCGAGTACGATATAAAAATCTGCTAAGTTACATGGTTATTGTGTTGAAGGTTAGGTACATCTAATTGTATGTGATTATATGCATGGGCAACATTCTACTAAAAGCCTTAGATTTTTAAGCGTCAACTGAACATTGCAATTGTGTTTGCTGAGGGAATATTACTATAGAATTAAACATCATTTGATTATGTCAAGAGGTTTATACTTTATCATTACTATGATGTTCATGGAAAAGTACATTTGGTGTTAATTTACAGTTAATTATTCTAATTCAAAGGAGTGTGAATGTATTTAATTTACAATTGAATTAATTAATTTGAATTAATTATTAATTAATAAATTAAAATACTAAATAAAAGAATAATAAGTAACACATTAAATATTTAAATACTGCTTCTTCTTCCTTTAATAGGAGAACGGAGGATGCAAAACATAAACAATTTCCGCTTTAGTGCTTTAAACTGTTTTAATTTTTTTGGTAGTATTATCATTGTAGTTAATTTAGCATACGAATTAAAAGAAAAAGAATATTCATTTTTTACTTTTTCACTAATCATTAGCAAAATAGGATTAATTACTCTTAATATTATTCTAAATATTTATATCTTTAACATTAAAAATAAAAAGTTACCGTGAAAAAATTATAACCAATTTAAATTTTTACATATTTTTAACATTCAATTTATTTATTTTTTTTTAAAAAGTTTTACTATCTAAATTAATACCCCCACAAATCGTCACCCACGTCCCCATTACCTCAAATATAGGTGAGATATAGATCTAAAACTTAACTACTCAAAACATTTACATGAAGCCAAATAATTAGAGAAGATGGTTTAAAAATTGTCAAATGACTTCTTTTGAAATGCAAATCAGTTGTTTAGTTATGAGTGTTCCGAAATATTACACTATTTTTTCTTCATTATATTTAAACATAATAATAAAAATTCAATATTATTTTAAATAAATAGTAATAAAAATTTGGTATTACTATATATAATAGGAGAAGTAAAAAGCCTAAAATTCCTCAACCACCTTCTTAACTTCTCTATATAATAATAATATAAAAACATAATTTAAAAGAATAAGATATATTCAAATTTTAAAAAATTCCTTTTGTGTAAAAGGATCATAAATTATTTTCGTCATTATTATTGATAGAACATTAGAAGATTTATTATGTGTGCTCAAGATCTCTACATTAATAAAGTTGTAGTAAGTATTATTTTTCTATGATTAACCAAAACTAATAATAAAAAGAAAATAATAACTAGAGATTAAACATAGTATTAAAATAATAAGTATAAGTACTAAAAATAATGATAAACCTTATAATAGTCATAAAAGTAATTTACCCATTATTTATTATATTAGAATACTAAAAAGTTGGTCCTCGACATCTAATCACTGATAAAGATATAAACTATTATTTTCTTCTATGAAAAATTACAAATCTGAATTAATAATTTAAAGATATTAATTCACTATTTATATTTAATTAATTTAATGATTAATATGAAATTTATATAAATTAATTTTATGTGTTGAATTTTGTGTACATGTTTGTATTGTTATTAAATTACATTTTATATCCACTGTATTTTAAATTATTCTTAATTATAATTTTACACAAATTTAAGACTTTAAAAAATATTTGAACCTTATGAATTCCAAAAAAAACATATGTAAAATGAATCAACATGTCATTTAACCTTATGATATTTAATACTTCATGTGGAAAGTAAGAATTGATAAATTGTTAACCTGGAGAAAAAGTTAATTTACAAATACATCATAAAAGTATTAAAGTACAAATATGTAAAAATATTTGAACTATTTGATATTTTATGAAATAAAAATAATTATAAATTTTTCTGCGCACCGCGCGGGTACGTATACTAGTATAGATAAGAAAGGGGGAAGGGAGAGGATTTTTTGTTTTTTTGTTTTTTTTTTTAATCCTTTTTTTAAAATCAAAGATGGTATGACATCCTAATCATGTCCCTTATGACTTGTGTTTCTTTTTTTCATTATATATAGCAATATTTGTCAAGAAAAGTGACATGAATTTCATTTTTCATGCACTTGTAGGAGCAGTAATACGCAATTATGTTTAAACCACGTCTAGCAGTGGTGAAATAATGTTTCAACCACTTCTAGCAGTGGAAGGCCAGGATAGTATTCCAAAAAGAAATGTTTATGATGCAAAATGAAAATCTAGGTTCATGCATTTGCTAAAAGTAAAAATTTAATGTCCCCTAAATGTATCGTCCGTTTGAATTGGCTTAAAAATGTAGTTTTTAAATTTTAAAAAATAAAAAGTTAAACTTAAATTATTTTAAGTTAAAAAATAAAAAGTAGAGAGAGTTCTACTTTTCAAACTTCTTCTAAGTCATTTTAAACTTATTTTAAGTTACTTTTAACTTTGTCAAACACTTTCAAAAACTAAAAATAACTTGAAAGTAGACTTGACCAACTTTTATGTCAATCCAAACAGACTCGTAATCTTTCACTACATTTTTTTTTAAATCCTCTCCATAGCTATAGTTTGCATATTTAAAAGTTGTAGCTACAGGTTAAGCTGTCTCGTTTGTATAATTCGGGGGTTTGTATAATACGCAGGTGAGTTTGTATAATTCGCTGGTGAGTTTGTACAACTCGCCGGTGAGTTTGTATAATTCGCGGGTACGTTTGTATAATTGAGCTATTTTTGTATAAACTCACAATACCGAATTTATACAAACACAAACATCTGAACTTTAAGTAGTTATATAAATAATAGCATAGGAAAAATTAGCTAACTAGTCAACATCCCTAACATAATTATAAAAAACATCTACACTTTAAAATAATTATTAAAAATGTCAATATGTCAATATTTTAGTAAATACAGTGTATACTAGGTTAGTTTTGAATTTATCTCACATTAAGCCCACATTTAAGCCATCACGTTCTCTCTCTCATATTTTTTTTAAAAAAAAATTCTCTCTTCCAATTTTTCTTCAATTATTAATTTCCCGTTTCTCTCTCATCAATGTGTCGATTTTTTTCCAGAAATTGGAAAAATATCCCAAAAGATATTCACAACAATCCCATTGATTAAGGTATGTATCTTTTTGCAATTTTTAGGTATTTTACCGATTTTGTATTTGTTTAAATCTTTCAAAATTGTGTTTGTTTAGTTGCTTAGTAAATTCTCCAATTTCGATTAGGATTTTAGATAAGGAAAACCTCAAAGATTCTTCTCTAATGGCGGACTCAAAGATGATTACAAGAGGTATTCCATTTAATCATCAATTTTCTAGTGATTTCCCATCTTTTGATCTATGTATTACTCAAGGACTAGTCATTAATGTAGGGTCGACGGCTAAAATGATGGTAGAGAGAAGATCTAAGCATATACATGACCCTATCCATATGCAAAACCTTCCTCAAGTACAAAAGATTTTGAAAAACTTGTTGAAGATCACGTTGAGGAAGAACAATTTCCTTTAGTTTGTTTTGTATTTATTTTCAGAATTTTGTATCATTTCTCAATTTGTATTCAAATCAGTATGTATGCTATTAATATTTGTATTCATTCAAAATCTCATGTTGCATAGTTTATGAATATTGTATTTATTCCTAATTTTTATTGTAACGACCCTTAAATTTAAAATAAGAATTTTGAACTATTCGTTTAACTACGATTATTTAGTTGACATGTATTTATTAAATAAGAAATTGTTATTAATTGATGGTTATTGTCACGACCCCGACCATCGTGATTGGCACCCACTCTAACCCTCCGGTGAGAGAACCACTACTACAACCCAAACCAAGCAACTAAACCAAAAACTAAAGCATTTAAGTTACGAAAGCAAGTTAAATAGCTAAAGACTGAAGTTCCCATAAACTTCCAAAAGATCTAACAACTAAACAAATACGGAAAATACACCTAGAACCTGAAAATCAATGTACCAAAACATCTAACAATGAACCAAAGTCTAAACAAGAAGGGTTACAACCCCAAACTAATGTACTAACAACTAGCTAGAAAGTCTAAGTCCGAAATGGTGGACATAGACGAAAGAGAACTTATGGGAGCTCGAAAGAACTGGTTCACCCTTGAATTCAAAGCGATCACTAATCTTCTAAGCGAGGTCTATCAATAGCCGCCTGAAGATGCCCTGTACTCAACAAAGAAAGAGCAAGTGTAGTATCAGTACACTACCACAGTGTACTGGTAGGATCACGCGACTATTTCACTAAGTGCAACATAAATAAGTCATTACAACAATATAATCACATGCATATTGTCACGCCTCGAGCCTACACCCTGGGCTGGATTGGCACTCGAAGACCATTGCTAGGCTCAAGCGAACCCTTGGTCTGGCTTACTGACTCAGCGGAAGACTCTAAACATGCTTACTACGATCAAAGTGAACTTACTCAAATAATTTTAGTGAAATGACTCAGAATGTTTAATAGTCAACATTCAACTTGGCCAAAATGGCAACTCAAGTCTCAACATATGAAATAATAATGTAAAGACATCTGACTACTAACTATCTATGAAGTCTCTAAAACAAAGAGAGATATCGAGACAGGACTCCCGATCATCCTAACATCTGAAAGACTAGAAAGTAAATAAAGGAGTCCTCCAGAATGCAAGGAGGCTCACCAACAGACTCTGAATGCTCAAGTTGGATCAACGAGGCGCTGGATGTTGATCCTGGTTACCTGCGTCTGTATCATATGACGATGCAGGCCAAATGGCATCAGTACATTGAATGTACGAGTATGCAAGTTGGAATGCTAAACACAACTTAAGCTTGAGAGGAATCTGAAAGAAATACTTACCTTGTCTCTTCTCAACTCATGAATACTTAACTCAAAATAAAGCAATGAAACACATGCAATATATGAAAATCTTTGTAAAAAAGTAAAAACAACTTGGTTCGTTAAAGAAATGCAATAACAAACCCAACTTTACTCATATAATAAAGTAATATAATTTCTGTGGGAGATTCTCTAACTGACAGCCACCATAATGAGCCTAAGTGGTGAAACAGTGTCTTGCTCACGCTGCCAGAACTATCCTATACTTTGCCGTCATATAGAACGCTTAACTTAGTGGATCCACTAGCTTAACTTATGTGATCATCTAAAAAGTATGATCCATTAATACCTATGATGGCTACATGGTTTATGGAGACTTGGGTTAATATGAACTCGCATCCCCATATCGGTGCTCAATACTACTCCCAAAAATACACTTAACTCATATGTTTTAAAATAACTTCTTTCTTTGGTTTGAGATAATTACTCAAAACTTAGCTTAAAAGCTCTCTTGGAATCGATGTTCCCTTTTTCTTTCTCAAAATGTGAAAACATTTTCAAACTTCTTGGGGATACTTAGTTCCCATATACTTCTTTGAAGAAATGAAATTTCAAATCTTTACTCTTTGCTTGACTTGAACTTAAGCCTTAAAACAAAGTTAAAAGCATTTGCAAAAGACTTATTGAAAAGACTCGAAGAACTTCCTAGACTTGGCTCTTGATTTTCCTTGAATTTGAATTTATGGATTCAAGGCTATGATTCATGTTTCTGGATGATTTCTAGGTGTTTAAAATTAATTTAGAGTAGTTAGAATCAATGGAAAGTGTTAGGACACTTTAGAATAACTTAAATAGGCTAACCGACGAAAAACTGATGAAAAACGTCGATCTGGGCGCGTCCCTGGCGCGCCGCGCCAGGCCCCAACTTACTGGGGCTTGTTTTGGGTGCACTGCAGGTGTACCGCTCCAGCCTCCTGGCGCTATGGGGGCGCGACGCGCCTGGCCCTCCCCAGGTGCGTCTGACGAGTTTTTCAACTCGTTTTCAGATCCCAAATCATTTTAATCTGATTCTTTTTCCCAAATTTCACCTTAGATTCATGTACCCAAATCATATACACAAAATCTAACCCAAACAATTGAAGGAAACAACACTTAATCATCAAGAAACTCCTAACTCCCCACTTATGTTCAAGAACGAAATCAATTCAAGAACAACTATCAAGAACATCAATTTCCCAAACCTTTAGAACGAAAATACTCTGAATTAAACATGCTTGGCGCATGAGTGAACTAACCCAACGCTATGTGATCTCACATACCTTGTAGGGATCACCCCCGACGAATTCCACAAGCCAAACTTCGACGATCTTGAACGTTCTTGCTTCTTCTCCTTTCTCCTTTCTCCTTTTTCCTAACATGAAAACCCAAATTCTAAAACTGACTAAAATCTGATTTGACCCATATTAAACTCCTAAAAATGGATTAAAATAATATGGCAATGAAAAGACTAAAATACCCCTTAAAATTCCAGATTGGACATTTTCTTAATACAACAACCCAACTTCCAAAGGGAATAACTCACTCATCCGAACTCGAAATTGCGCAAACTTGGTGGCGTTGGAAAGATAGTGCCAAGAGCTTTCCAACCATATCTGGAACTACACCTAACTCATCCTGAGGTAGGAGTTATGGTCGTTTGAAGTTGACCAAAAACTCACTTTAACTAACTTTAAATTTTCCAGATTTTCTTATACTTCCCAAAAATGACTATTTCCAGATTTTTAACTTCTTTTTAGTTCTTTCTAGTTGCTAGATGTTACACATATATCAAACATATACAATATTAGCAACATATACGAACAAGGTTCAGTTTCACATTTCTCAAGATACACAATTTTGACAAGTCATTGGTCCTCTCATGGAACCCAAACCCAAACTGTTAGCATACCAAAACGTGGTACCCGATCCAATGTTTATACCGGAACGTGGCAACCGATTCCATAATTATGCCGGAACGTGGCAACCGATCCAAGTTAGTGTGTCGAAACGCAACACCCGATCCATTCAACAAGCCACAATTACAATCACAATCACAAAGTACATTCTCATAATCATACAATCAAGTCATGATTCATGGCATTCATCATTCATATTTCCTCATTTACAATTAATGTGATCAATAATGCAACATTCGCATACAAACATGTATCATAATGAAGCAAGAACAAACATACATCACACAATCATAGAATCACAACCATCACCTACCTCGAAACAAGCTTGAAACCCTAAGAAACTTAGCTTGATCCTTCCCTTTCCGGATTCGTTCCACTTGTTCTTGGTGTACAAACAATCAATATAATATGATAATAAATAAACAATCACTAATTACTTGGATTACTAACAAATCTAACAACCCTAGATCATACCCATGATCCTAAGTATCCAAATTAGGGCTTTTTCCACCATGGTTTCTAGATCAAAACCCTCTCCCATCGATAATTACCCATTCGATTACGATTGAAGGATAGAAAACAGATTCGGGGAGTTAAAGTCTTACATTTAGCCTCAAGAATGGTGGAAAACTATCAAGAATCGCCTGGGGTTCGTTCCTTAGCTCTAAAAATCGGAAAGTGCAGAATAAAGACATTTTGGGCTTTATTTACGACTTTAAGTCGCGTCTGTCCCACCACAGCGGCCCCGCCAGAGCGACCAAAATCACCGCCAAAGAGGCTAGCATGAAACAGTGAGCTATTTGAAGAATTCCAAGACCCCTATTTCACAACACACCTTTAACCAACGACGCTCAGAAAATACCGTTCACTCTAAGATCAATTTTGGGAGTTCTACTCACTCGAATTCAATTCCGTAAAGTCGTA
The DNA here is from genome assembly GCA_036250505.1 of Solanum acaule. Classification (NCBI taxonomy): domain Eukaryota; kingdom Viridiplantae; phylum Streptophyta; class Magnoliopsida; order Solanales; family Solanaceae; genus Solanum; species Solanum acaule. The sequence goes on along the minus strand of JAJOOR010007426.1, from coordinate 9,745 downwards.
CGGATTCCTTAATGACTTTTAATTTCTAACTACTCATGTAATCAAAATCATAATTAGATCACCCGATTGTTACCAGATTTCCCTACACCATAATGACTCTGATTTCGTCCAAATCTGAACTAGGTTGAGAAATTCAAAGTTACTATGAAAAAAAATTTTGACCCAAAATTTTCCCCGTTGGCTTTTCTATAACGACGGAACCTGATCGTTACAGTTAATGAGCCAAGTCCATAATTTATTTAAGAGAAAATTATATAAAATAGCAAACTACTAATTAAAATTAAATGCTATAACCATAGTTTGATTTAATTGTAACCCATAGTAAACAGTTGTCATTCGCCTCTCTCCCCAGATTTCTCGCTCGTCAGTCTCTCCCTTGCCTTTCTCACTTGATACAAATACAAATGTATAAAATGTATTTGTGTTTGTATAAAGCGAGAGAAAAGTGTATATACAAATACAAATACATATATTTTTGTCCTATACACTTATAATTATACAAATACATATCTTCTGCTGCTTAGTTCTCTTTCGTCTTTCTGTCTTTCTTGCTTTATACAAACACAAATTATACAAATTACAATGTATAATTTGTGTTGTATAATGCGAGAGAGAGAGAGATTTGATATACAAACATTTTATTTTGATTCAATCGTATACAAATTCAAATTTTATACAGATATACAAACACAAAATTGAATTGAGAGACTGCTAGCGATTTATACAAACGAGAGGCTGTCAACTATTTATATAAATGAGATGCTGCCAGCGATTTATACAAATTTGATGTGTAACAGCCCAGAAATTTTTTGAACTGAGACTCGAACCATCCTTCATTGTGAGTAGGATTTTACCGAGGAAATTAAAATTTCTTGAGTGTTAAGGTCACTAGATATAGTAAGGTAGGCTACAAGGTACCCAATGAAAGGTCTTTGAATTATCTTTCCAACACCGCCATGTTTTCTAAGTTTCAAGATTGGATAAGTGAGATATTCCCTTTTGAAGTCAGGCTGACCAAATAAAGAAAGTTACCCGAAAATAGTAAAGGGTATTTTGGTCTTTTCCATACCCAATAAGTTTTAATTCATTTTTAGTAAGGTTTTAAGGTTATAATCCTATTAGGTTCAGTTTTATAATCCTAATATACGCTTAGGGTTATAGTTGAGAGTTCAAGAAGAGAAAGAGAAGAAAAGAGGAGAGGATCAAAGTGTTTGTCAAGAGAATTTGGTTTTGTTTGGGTTTAATCCCTAAGAGGTATGTAAGCTTTCATAGTGTTGGGTTTGTTCACCCACATGCCAATCATGTTAATTTCAGCGTTAAATTCGTTCTAGAAAGATGAAGGTTTGATGTTCTTGAATTGTGTTCTTGAAATTGACTTTTGTTTTCGAGTTAAGATGATATTGATGAGTTCTTGAGGAAATCGATTTGATTTTAGAGTTGTGTTTGATTAGATTATTGAGTACATGTATTGGGTATCTGAATCTAAAGAGAAATTGAGAAAAATAATCGAATTTAGGCGAATTGAGTTTAGAAAACGAGAAAGAAAAAGTCAGACAAGGAACAGGTACTAGGTCCGCATCGCGGACCTGTTCCTTCAGTGTGAAAATTTTCTCTCTGCATCGCGGAGAGGTCGCGGACTCCATTGTTTCAAAAATTATTTTGACCAAACATTTTAATTCATTTCCACATCACGGACTTGCTTTCTAGACAGTGTTTTTCAATCATTTCTCATGTTTAACTATCTAAAAAGACTCTTAAACATCCTGTGATCTTTACTATCACAAATCACAACCTTGAATTCATAAATCAAATTCAAGGCAGAGTTGAGAGTCAAGTTTGAGAGTTCTTTCAAACATTTTTGAGAAAGTCCCTTTCAGTCTTTTTGAGGAGTCTTTTACAATTTCTAATAACTTGTTTCAATACTCGAGCAAGTGATTATGAGAATGAGGAGAATGTTTTCATGAGTCTACTTTATCATCATGAGATCCTTCTTATCATGAACCATAACTCTTATTCAAGAGAGAGTTAAGAGTAGAGTTCAATAAAGCCTTTGAGTTCAATTGTGAATCCTTTGAGATCAACTATTGATTTGAACTAAGTTTTGAGGAAGTAAGTAAGAGAATGAGAAAAGTGGTATACATGAGTTCTATGTAGTTATGTAGACCTTCGAGTTGAGTCGTTCATGCCCAAAAATTCCGCATGGACTCCATTAATTGAGTATCATTGAGAGAAGTAGTATCTTCAAGTTCTAAGTCTTGAGTATTGAGTTCCTAGTCTCCTTTGAGATTATATTTCTAAACATGGTACTATTACATGTTACCCAGACAGTACTTGAGTTGAATTTTTCAAGCCCAAAATTTCGCATAAACCCTATAAGTCGAACAGTCTTGAGATGAGAAATATCTTTGAGTCCTTGAGTTGAGTAGTTCATGCTCATAATTCCGCAAGAACCCTTTGAGTTGAACATTCTTGAAATGAGTAGTATCATTGAAGTTCTGGAGTTCCAAGTATTGAGTTCTACCTATCGTTATTGAAAACCTTGCATTGAGTCGTTCACGTCCAAAACTTGACATGAACCATATTTTAAGAAGTCTTTTACAAACGTTTTAACTTTGTTTTAAGACTTAAGCTTTGAGTTGAGTAAAAAGTAAGAGTAAAGTTCATTTTCTTCAAAATGATATATGAGAACTAAGTATTCCCAAGAGTAAATGTTTTCACATTTAAGATAAGAGGAAACTGAGATTTTCAAAAGAGTTTTGAGCAGTTTGAGTACCATCACTTTTAAGAGAAAGATTTTTGAGTAATTATCTCAAATAAAAGAAAAAGTTATGTTTTTAAACATATGAGCTAAGTATTTTGGGAGTAGTATTGAGCACCGATATGGGGACGAGTTTGAGTTTAGATAACTCACGTCTCCATAAACCATGTTTCCATCATGGGTAGAAATGATCATACTTTTTAGATGATTCCTTAGTGCTTTTTAGCATAGACTAGTGGATCCACTTAGTTAAGGCGTTCTATATGACGACAAAGTATAGGACAGTTCTGGCAGCGTGGGCAAGACGATGTATCATCACTTAGGCTCATAGTGGTGGTTTTCGGTTAGAGAAACTCCCATAAAGTTATATTGTATTTTTATATACACATAGAGTATTATTGTATTTTTCAATACATTGAGTTTCTATCTACAGTTTTACAGCTTTCCATATATATTGCATCTTTTACTATTGCTTTATCCTTGAGTATCTTGAGTTTAGTACCTTCGAGTTGAGTATCTTATCCTTGAGTACTTCTGAGTTGAGTAAGTTTGAGTAGTTTTGAGTATCCTTGAGTATTCTTTGAGTTGAGTAAGTTTTGAGAAGAGGTAAGTAAGTTTCCATTTTTATCAAGATTCAACCTTATGTTATGCTTTAAAATTCCTCTTACATGCTCGTAAATTACACGTACTGAGCCATTTGACCTGCATCTTTTCATGATTCAGACACAGGTATTCAGGATCATCAAAAGGAGCTTCGTTGATACATCTAGGAGTTCGAGTTAGCTATGGTGAGCCTCTTTGTTTCCGGGGGATTTCATTTACTTTTCAGTTTAGTCAGGATATCGTGGGTCTTGTCCCGACTTCCATCTTTATCAGGTAGGGACTTCATAGATAGTTATTATAGTTGAGAAATCTGTATTATTTAGTTTATTAAATGTTTTAAAGACTTAAGTTGTCTATTTTATGGCGAGTTGAATAATTTATTTTATTTAGAGTTTTCTTTTAAGTTAAAGCTTTCTATTTAAGTTTCATGAATTTTTATTCGTTTTTAAGCTTTGTATGCTTGAGTTAGTCTTCCGCTTGTAGTCAGCCAGGTTGAGGGTCCAGGGTGTAGGCTCGGTCGTGATAAACTTGGTATCAGAGCACAGAGTTCAAGTGTCATAGGGTGTGTATGAAGCCGTGTCAAGTAGGATATTATTTGTGGTTGTGAAGGCCCCACTTCTATAAATAAGTGACTACAGACATTTAGAAAAAGTTTCCCTTCTTTCATACTCTTAATTGTGCAACAGAGCTATGTAATAGAGATTTATTCATACTCGTGCCTTTCTCAGATTCATTCATCTACTCGTCATACTAGAGGTGGTTGAAAAGGAAAGTCAGTTGTTTATCGATGAGTTGTCCTTAGCAAGAATCTTAAGGAAGTCATGTGACTCTAGAGGGGATTTAGAGAAGCACATGAGTGTGTAAGTGTTCAGTTTCAGAGGAATTCACCCATAATTATGTGAATCGTGCGTTTGAGATAAAATTGAGTTGTACTCTCTTCCCTAAGCTTTGTTTCAGCTAAAGATCCTTATAAGGAGCTATGTTTAGAGCTTGGGTAGTATTTTCATCCAAAAAGATAGCACAAGTTACGAGATTATGAGCAGTAGTAGTGAAAGACTTCAAAGTTAAAGGAAAGTATGCAGAGGTTTAGTAATCTAAGTAAGGGAGATGGTGTTTTGACAATCTATGTTACTATAGTCATGCACCAAGTAAGTTATTAATGAAGAGTTTCCCTTATGGGTAGACTAAGAAGTGATGAGTTGTGAAGATTCCATCATGGGAGGTAGAGTGTGTTTTAGGTAGAAAGGAGTTTGTGATAAAGTGTCATTGTGTAGGTAATGACCAAGGGTAAATGTTGAATAGAAGAGAAAAAGTATTCATAAAGTGATAGATCTAAGCTAGGCTTATGATTTTTTTGATAGGGTCATGATGTTCATAAGGTTATAGAACTGATTAATTAATGAGGTATAGTATAGTAGGCAAGCAATCATATTGATATTCGGGTTTAGTAATAAACATTAAGCTTGAACTTGAGATGAGTGTCATGATCAAAAGAATGGCAACATGAGAGTGATGATGTCAGTCTTGAGATTTGATCTAGTAGACTTCACATAGAGTAGGTAAGGAATTGAGATGTTTGTTGCAATGAATGTGAGTAGTACAAGTGAGAGACCTTAACCTTTAGATAAGGGCAGCGAAGTGTGGCTAAGTCGCAAGAGTAAAAATAGTATTAAGAGGTGTACCGAGAGGGTATGTAGTTAGAAAAGAGGTCTTAGTACCTGCTTATGGAGAATTCGGTAGTCATGAGATAAGTTTCTTCCGAGTGTTAGAGTAAAAGAGGATGTAGACCAGTTAGAGATGTTGGAATACGTCTATAGCTTTCAAGTGTTAGCTTTAGACCTAAGGGGGAGATGATAAGATGATAAATCAAGTTAATTGTTGAGAATTTCTTAAGGAGCTGGTTAGTAGAAGTCCATGGTGTTGTTAGAGTACTAAGCTTGAATATGGTGGTAAGGAGTAATAATCTTGGAATGAGATTCCCTATCGAGGTATAGAACCCGAACTTAAGGATTTTGGTTAATCTAGAATATAGTAAGAGCATACCATTAGAATTAGACCTTGGTAAGAGTAACCCCGTTCCATACCCAGTCCAGCCGTCATTGGAGGACGAATGATCCCAATGGGGAGATATTGTAACTCCCCAGAAATTTTTTCGAACTGAGACTTGAACCATCCTTCATTGTGAGTAGGATTTTACTAAGGAAATTAAAATTTCTTGAGTGTTAAGGTCACTAGATGTAGCACCTTGAGTTCCAAGAAGAACTAAAGAGAGTTCATTCAAGTCATTCCTAAGTTCCTTTAAGTTTTAGGTCAACTTTAAACGACCATAACTCTCAGTACATGATGAGTTAGGTGGGCTACAAGGTACCCAATGAAAGGTCTTTGAATTATCTTTCCAACGCCGCCAAGTTTTCTAAGTTTCGAGATTGGATGAGTGAGATATTCTCTTTTGAAGTCAGGCTGTCCAAATAAGAAAAGTTCCCAAAAATAGTAAAGGGTATTTTGGTCTTTTCCTTACCCAATCAGATTTAATTCGTTTTTAGTAAGGTTTTAAGGGCATAATCCTATTATTTTCAGTTTTATAATCCTAATATACGCTTAGGGTTTTAGTTGAGAGTTTAAGAAGAGAAAAGAAGAGAAAAGAAAAGAAAAGAGGAGAGGATCAAAGTGTTCGTCAAAAGTCCTTTGTTTTGTTGCGGATTATCGCCATGGGTTTAATCCCTAAGAGGTATGTAAACTTCCATAGTGTTGGGTTTGTTCACCCACATGCCAATCATATTAATTTCAACGTTAAATTCGTTCTAGAAAGATGAAGGTTTGATGTTCTTGAATTGTGTTCTTGAAATTGGCTTTTGTTTTCGAGTTAAGATAAGATTGATGAGTTCTTGAGGAAATCAAGTTGATTTTAGAGTTGTGTTTGATTAGATTATTGAGTACATGTATTGGGTATCTGAATCTAAAGAGAAATTGAGAAAAAGAATCGAATTTAGGCAAATTGAGTTTAGAAAATGAGAAAGAAAAAGTCGGACAAGGAACAGGTACCAGGTCCGCGTCGCGGACCTATTCCTTCAATGTGAAAATTTTCTCTCCGCGTTGCAGAGAGGTTGCGGACTTCATTGTTTCAAAAATTATTTTGACCAAACATTTTAATTCATCTCCGCATTGCGGACTTGCTTCCTAGACAGTGTTTTTCAATCGTTTCTCATGTTTAACTATCTTAAAACTCTCCTAAACATCCCGAGATCTTTACTATCACAAATCACAACCTTGAATTCATAAATCAAATTCAAGGTAGAGTTTACAGTCAAGTTTTGAGAGTTCTTTCAAACATTTTTTAGAAAGTCCCTTTGAGTCTGTTTGAAGAGTCTTCTACAATATCTAATAACTTGTTTCAAGATTCGAGCAAGTGAGTATGAGAATGAGAAGAATGTATTCATGAATCTACTTTATCATCATGAGATCCTTCTTATCATGAACCATAATTCTTGAATTCATAATTCACATTCAAGACAGAGTTAAGAGTAGAGTTCAAGAAAGCCTTTGAGTTCAATTGTGAATCCTTTGAAATCAACTATTGATTTGAACTAAGTTTTGAGGAAGTAAGAGAATTAGAATAATGGTATACATGAGTTCCATGTAGTTATGTAGACCTTTGAGTTGAGTCGTTCATGCCCATAAATTCTGCATGGACTCCATAAATTGAGTATCATTGAGAGTAGTAGCATATTCAAGTTCTAAGTCTTGAGTATTGAGTTCCTAATCTCCTTTGAGATTATATTTCTAAACATGGTACTATTACATGTTACCTATGAAGTCCTTGAGTTGAATTGTTCATGCCCAAAATTCTGCATGAACCTTATAAGTCGAACAGTCTTGGGATGAGAAGTATCTTTGAGTCCTTGAGTTGAGTAATTCATGCTCATAATTCCAAATGAACCCTCTGAGTTGGGCATTCTTGAAATGAGTAGTATCATTGAAGTTCTTGAGTTCCAAGTATTGAGTTCTACCTATGGTTATTTGAAAACCTTGCATTGAGTCGTTCACGTCCATAATTCGACATGAACCATATTTTAAGAAGTCTTTTACAAATGTTTTAACTTTGTTTTAAGACTTAAGCTTTGAGTTGAGTAAAGAGTAAGAGTAAAGTTCATTTTCTTCAAAATGATATATGGGAGCTAAGTATTTCCAAGAGTAAATGTTTTCACATTTAAGATGAGAGGAAACTGAGATTTCCAAACGAGTTTTGAGCAGTTTGAGTACCATTACTTTTAAGAGAGATTTTGAGTAATTATCTCAAATCAAAGAAAAAGTTATTCTTTAAACATATGAGTTAAGTATTTTGGGAGTAGTATTGAGCACCGATATGGGGACTAATTTTGAGTTTAGATAACTCACATCTCCATAAACCATGTAGCCATCATGGGTAGAAAGGATCATACTTTTTAGATGATTCCTTAGTGCTTTTTAGCATAGACTAGTGGATCCACTTAGTTAAGACATTCTATATGACGGCAAAGTATAGGACAGTTCTGGCAGCGTGGGCAAGACGATGTATCATCACTTAGGCTCATAGTGGTGGTTGTCGGTTAGAGAAACTCCCATAAAGTTATATTGTATTTTTATATACACATAGAGTATTATTGTATTTTTCAATACATTGAGTTTCTATCTACAGTTTTACAGCTTTCCATATATATTGCATCTTTTACTATTGCTTTATCCTTGAGTATCTTGAGTTTAGTACCTTCAACTTGAGTATCTTATCCTTGAGTACTTCTGAGTTGAGTAAGTTTGAGTAGTTTTGAGTATCCTTGAGTTGAGTAAGTTTTGAGAAGAGGTAAGTATTTTTCCCTTTTTATCAAGTTTCAAGCTTATGTTATGCTTTAGAATTCCTCTTACATGCTCGTACATTCCACGTACTGAGCTATTTGGCCTGCATCTTTTCATAATGCAGATACAGGTATTCAGGATTATCAATAGGAGCTTTGTTGATACATCGGGAGTTCGAGTTAGCTATGGTGAGCCTCCTTGTTTTCGGAGGATTTCATTTACTTTTCAGTTTAGTCAGGATGTCGTGGGTCTTGTCCTGACTTCCATCTTTATTAGTTAGAGGCTTTATAGATAGTCAGTATAGTTGAGAAGTCTGTATTATTTATTTTATTAAATGTTTTAAAGACTTAAGTTGCCTATTTGATGGCGAGTTGAATAATTTATTTTATTCAGAGTATTCTATTTAAGTTTCATGAATTTTTATTCATTTTTAAGCTTTGTATGCTTGAGTTAGTCTTCCGCTTGTAGTCAGCCAGGATGAGGGTTGGCTTGGGGACCAGCAATGGTTCTCGAGTGCCGGCCACGTCCATGGAGTAGGCTCGGGTCGTGACATGATGCCCCCAACGATTTATACAAATATGATGCATGTTTGCTATGTAGCGCAATTATATAAATTATAGTTATAACATACAAATATGATTTTTATGTTTGCTAAACCTAAAATTTACTCGTTATTTAATACCCTTACCACATGGGTCATGTGTAGGAAGAAATCAGTGGCATTTAATATTTACATATTTATTAGTTCATAATTATTGCCCTAAATAATTAAAATCAAATTGAGAAAAGGACTTACTTGTAGACGACAGGAGGAGCCTCAAGTCTTGATCAGGTAAAACTACATTTTTAAATCTTAATGTTCATTTGGAATGTAATTTCTACCTATTTAGAATAGGGGTGACAAATGATTGGATTTGGATGAATTTAAAATGGTTTGAACAAAAATGGGTAATTATCCAATCCGCTCATATTCTATATGGGTAAATATGGTTTGGGTAATTAATAGACGGATTGGATGTGAGTTTACTCATAATTCATCCACATTGATTAAAGAATTGAAAAATGAATTTATATGTTTTAAGTGTTTTAAAGTAATTTTTTATTCTACTCACTCCACCCCTACCTCCAATTCACCCACCCCTAATTTTATTTTATTTTTTCTAACCCCCACCCCGCTTTCATCCCCCTCCACTAAGGCTGGCAAACGGATAGGACCGGATCAATAGGACCGGTTTTATCGGAACCGATCCTCGTTACCGGATTTCGTTATCGGAACCAGGTCTTACCGGAACCGATTTTACCGGAAATTTCCAAAGGTTCCGTCCGGTCCCTTAGTTATCGGATTGGAACCTGGACCGGACCGGAATCAGTTCTTACAGAATCATTGTGTACCGGTAATTTTTTTTATTTTTTTATTAAATTTAATTATTATATAATATTATATTATTAATTAATAAAATTATATTATTAAAAAACTTCAATTTAAAACTTTAAACTTTAAAGTTACTTTAAAGTTTCAATTGAATTTAAGTTTAAACTTTAAACTTTAAAGTT